>APFE030888890.1:99954-126332 GCA_000404065.3 Pinus taeda | reverse complement strand
TATATTATTATATATATTCGCGTTTCCCCGTTTCCAAAATTTGGGGAGGTCGCGTTTCGTTTCGCTTTCGCGTTTCGTTTCGCTTCCCCGTTTCCCTGTTTCATGCAACTTAGCTAGGAAGTGTCCTTTTATTCTAAAATTGAGTTATGTCCCTCATCCTCACTTTTTTATTTACAAATAACTATAGAAGGCAAAAATTGAACAAAATCGAATATTCCAATTAGCCATGGCTAAGTAGGAGTATCACAGTCCCCCCCCCGCAAAATGTTGCTTTTCCTCAAGCAACTAAAGTGATGGATGCTGCAAGATCTTCTCACTCTCCCAAGTGGCATCTTCATCTGGCAAATTCTTCCACCTCACCAAGAATTCTCGGACTGTTCTGCTCCGCAACTGCCTCTCCCTGGTCTCAATGATAACTTCTGGCTGCAATACCAAATGCCCGTCGTCATCCATGGGTGGTCGCTCATCTGTCACTGTCACCTGCTGCCCCAATGCCTTTTTCAGGCATGATACAGGAAAAATGTTATGAATCTTGCTGCCTTGGGGCAGCTCGGACTCATATGCAACCTATCCAATCCTGCCGCTGCGTATCACCCTGTACGGCCCATAAAAGCGGGCCTTGAGCTTTTCAGCCCCCTTTTGCTTTAGTGACGATTGTCGGTATGGCTGTAATCGTAGGTAGATCATGTCCCCTACCTCGAACTGTCTCTCCACCTGACCCTTGTCGGCATACAGCTTTTGTTGGTTCTGCGCTGTAGCCATGTTATCCTTGAGAGCTCGGAGAATATCTTGACTCTCTTGGATCCAAATCTTGGCTCAAGGAGCCTTGCTATCAGCAAACATCACATCAACTAAAGATAAAGGATGATACCGATATAAGGCATATAATGGTGACATACCAATGGACATGGGATGTGAAGTAATGTAGCAATACTCCCCCAAATGCAGCCACTTCAACTATGCTCGCTGCTGCCCACTGACATAGTTATGCAAGTAGCCCTCCAACCACTTGTTAACTATATTTGTCTGCCCATCCGTTTATGGGTGATAACTAGTACTCGGTGTCAACTCTGTCCCCACCAACCGGAAAAGCTTCTGCCAAAACCCGCCCATGAAACGGTTGTCCCTATCACTGACGATGGTCTTAGGAAGACCATGCAGCCTAAAGATCTCTCTGAAGAACAGCTCGGCCACTTGTGCTGTTGTATAGTGTGTAGATATGGCAAACAAATGTGCGTACTTCGTTAGTCGATCAACGATGACAATGATACAATCCTTTTCCTGTACCATGGGCAACCCTGTGATGAAGTCCATTGAAATACTCTCCCATTTCCCCTTCGGAATGGGAAGAGGTTGCAATAATCCCGCGGGATGGCTCATCTCTCCCTTGTTCCTCTAGCAAACATCGCACTCCCGGATGTGCTAGAGTATGTCCTCCTTGAGGCCCTTCCATGAGAACCTCTCTCTAATGGCCCTGTAGGTTTTGGTAAACCCATGATGGCCTGCCAATGGTGAATCATGTGATAGTTGGAGTATCTTCTTCTTGAGCTAAGACCCCTCAATCAAGAAGATCCGGTCGCTGTAATAGATGATCTCATCGACCACCCTGTACCTGTCATCTACCACTTGCCCATCCAGAACCTCACATGCAAACCTGTCCTTGGAGTACTCTACTAAGAGTCGAGCCCTCCAGTCTATACACAAGCTCATAAGAGACAACGTGGCTGGTCTACGTGAAAGGGCATCTGCTACCACGTTGTTCTTACTCTTGACGTACCCAATGTCAAAGTCATATGCTTGGATCTTGCTATTCCACTTCCGCTGCCTCTCCTGTAGCTGCTTCTGCTCCAAAAAGAACTTGAGGCTGTTGTGATCAGTCCTCACCCTGAACCTGTTACCCACCAAATACTGCTGGTACTTAGCCAATGCATGCATGATGGCAAACATCTCCTTGACGTATATAGAATACAACTTCTCGTGAGGAAGAAAATTCCGGCTCTTAAAGGCTATAGGGTGACCTCCCTGCATCAACACTGCGCCGATCCCCTCTCCTGACGCATCACACTCTAAAACAAATGGTTGCGTAAAATTTGGCAATGCAAGCACTGGGCAGCTGCTAATAACCTCCTTGAGCTTGTCAAAGGCTCGCTGTGCTGTATCCGACCAACTAAATGCCCCCTTCGTCGTCAAATCTGTCAGGGGTGCAACAAGCTGTGAGAAACCTTTGACGAACTTTTGGTAGTAAGTACAAATGCCAATAAATCCTCGAAGTTCTGTCACATTTCTCGGCTTCGGCCATTCTCTGATGGCCTTGATCTTCTCCTCGTGGACTCTCACTCCGTCCACCCTTATGATGTGTCCTAGATACAACATCTCCATCAACCCAAACTCACACTTGGAGAGTTTGGCATAGAACTGCTGCTCCTGTAAGATACGCAATACTGTCTCAATGTGCTGGAGATGCTCCTCCCAAGTCTTGCTGTAAATGAGAATATCATCAAAGAATACCAACACAAACTTCCTCAAGTGACTACGGAAGATGTGATTCATGCAGGATTGAAATGTAGTGGGGGCGTTGGTTAGCCCAAAAGGCATCACCAAGAACTCAAAGTGCCCATAGTGACAACTGTAGGCGGTCTTGGGAATGTCTTGCTCCCTCACGCGAATCTGATGGTACCAGATCTCAAATCAACCTTTGAGAAGAACTGTGCTCCTCTCAACTCGTCCATCAACTCATTGATCCTGGGTATGGGGTACCTGTTCTTCAGGTCTTCTTGTTCAAGGCCCTGTAGTCAATGCACATCCTCAATGTACCGTCCTTCTTCTTCACCAACACCACATAAGAAGTAAAAGGACTTGTGCTCGGTCGAATGTGCCCAAGAGCCAACAACTCCTGGATAGCTCGCTCAATCTCATCTCGATAGGCCATGGGGTGCCTATAGGGGGTGGTGATCACTGCCCTTATCCCCTGCTCAAGCTTGATGGTGTGCTCAAACCCCCGATCCGGTGGCTGTCCTGGTGGAATCTCCTCAAACACTATGGCATACCGATCAAGGATGGACTGTATCTCTGGATGTACCGTCTACCCTGTAGTCCCTGCCTTTGATGCACACAACTCCACTGCCCAATCTATGTCTCCCTTCCGGAAGACTACCTCCATCCGATGAGCCGACACTGTCTGAGGCGGATATGTTTGTTGTCCCTATATCTTCTCATGCCTCCCTGTCTTCTCATCATCCCACTCCATCTCTAGGGTCTTCCAATCCATCATGACCTTCCCTAGAGTGATAAGCCACTGAACACCCAGTATCATGATGGTGTCCGGGATATCGACCACAAAAAAGTGGTCAGTCAGTGTGTAGGTGCCCATCGTCACTGAAAGCTCTGGTACATAACGAGCACACATCATGGTCTGATCTTCTGGGACCAAGACTGAGAACCCATCGAAGCTCTTTGTTTGTATACCTCTCCGCTCAACCATCTGTGGATCGATGAACTTGTGGGTCGCCCCACTGTCAACCAAAACTGATACTCGTTGGCCACCTATTATCCCTCGTACGCGTAGCGTCAGATACTTGGGAACTCTTTGCAATACTGCAAGGGCCCCTTCAGTGGGTGCAAAAGATGCACCACCTGTTGTTGGCGGTGGAGGTGGCAAAGGTCCTTGTATGGCATGGCTATCTCCTGCCTTCACATCATCCTCGTCATCCTCTTCTCCATTGCTCTCAGAGAAGACCTCAATAAAATGTGCTTTGCCAGCAGCACATCTATGTCCAGGTGCCCATGGCTCTTGACATGTGAAGCACATCCGCTTCTTCTTCAACCCCCTCTTAACATCGTCCTCAATATGTCCTCGTCCTGGATTCCCCTTTGGAGGTGGAATTCTCACATCCTTCCCCTTAGACTGAAAAGGCTGTCTTTGGGGGTAAGGTGTCCGGGTCTTGGGTAAGACATCTTGTAAGTCCCAGGTCCTGCCGATAGTGTCTTGGAGTGTGGCTGGTCTAGTGGATCAGACTAGACCCCGAAGTGGCTTTGCTAACCTTTGAACATACATATAGACCCTCCACGCCGTGGATAGGTCTGGGACCATCAGGGAGACCCGCAAGAAATCTGCAATGTACGTCTCTGGGCTCCCTGTCTGTTTGAGCCTCGTTAGCTCAACAAAATGTTGCTCTGGATCCCTCTGATCAAATCGCTCCATCAATCTCCTGGTAAACTTGGTATATGTCGTCACTGTAGAGTGCCCGAGTGTAACCATCCCATGAAACCACCAATCCTGGGCCTCACCATCCAAATGCAATGTTGCCACCTTGATGGCCTCTGCCTCCGACATCTGGTTAAGCTGGAAATGTCTAGCTTCTCCACCCAAGACTTTGCTGAACTATTTGATGAACCATCAAACGTAGGCAAGTGGAATCTACTCGCTGCACGGTGAGTGTCACCATCATGGTAATGCCGGTTTCCTCTGTGATGGTCGCGGGGTCTACTATCCTGCTGGAGCTGAACAAAGTCTCTGAATGAAAGAGAATCCCTGAATTCTTGCCCATAGGCCTGGTACTTTGCAAAATAATTGCCCATATGGCTAGGCTCTGCCTCCTGCTGGACTCCGACCCCCGTGTCTGCTCCTAAGAACGTGGGCATGGTAGAGCGTGTAGGGGCATGCGAGGCCACCTGCTGCGTAGCATCACACTGCTCTGGCAAATGATGGGATGCACCCGATCCCTCCCCAATCTGAAAAACCGGTGGGCTCTCATGCTGTCTGGCCTCTACTGCCGTGAATCTCTACCCCGTCACCTCAATCTGCCTCGATAGATCCTACACTGATTTGAGGAGCATATCCGCAAATCTCATCTCGTCCTCATTTTCCATCGGATCCCTCTGCTCTTTGTCCACCACATGCTCCACCTGTTCTGCGTCCACCACTGGAACGCAGTCTCCCTCTCCGTAGGTGTTCTCCAACCTATGCTCACTGTCTCTGTATTTCCTACCTTTGTAACAGATGTAGGGTTTCTCCCTCGGTGTCATAGACTGCTATGTGCACAGGTTGAGCCAGATCTATGCTCTGATACCACTGTAATATCCCTAACATGGAATATTTCTTAAACCCCAGCAAAGTCTCAACCAGAAAAACGTACAAATGGTATAGTAGCCGAGAAAATCACAGAGGTATAATAACAATACTGAAACAACAATAGTGTATATATGAAATATAAACATATACTCAATAAATGCAACAAGGAATACTAAGCCATTTTATTATAGCCAGTAGAAAAATGAGTACAAGAGGTGATCAGGAAGATGGCTCCTCAACTTGCACAAGGCAAGTGAAGAAATACACTCAGAATAGCAAAGAATAGCCCCTCTTTGAACTGCGTCCAAGCTACTGGAGAACTGTTGTGCTGCTGCTGTTGCTAGAAATCAAATGAGGGGTTGCGGCTGCTCCTCTCCTCAAAAAAGGCTGAAACTCTGGAATCAGACTCTACTCAAGAAACCTAGAAAAGCCCAGAAAGCTTTTCTAAAATGGTTGACCCCCAAAAATCACCCCTTTGGGGTTCTACGTAGTCCCTCAATGCTCTGCGCTGCCACTGAATGAAACCCTCCTGAAATTTGCCTGAAACCCCTACCAAAACTCTCCAATATGCAAGGGCTGATGTCCTGCTCTATCTCTCAGTACAAATCCTTCTGCAAACCCTCAATCCAGCCTTCTGCCAGAAGAACTGTGTCCCTCTCTTAGTGCTACGCAGTCCTCCAAAGACGCTGATGAAACTGCTGTTGAAATGCTGACAAAACTACTGCTGAAATGCCAATGGAAATACCTTGCCTGAGTAGGCACTCGAAGTCCCCTGTGGCTAAGGGTGAGACTCCGAACAGAGACACTCAATGCACTAAACAGTGCTGCAGACTAGCTAAACAACCAACGTGCTCTAAGTCGAAATGACTATCACAAATGCTCATAGCTGAATGATCAAAATGAGGGGGCTCCTCTCTCTTTTATAGCCTTTGCCTCTCTCAATCCCAAGGCTCACCTCCTCCTCTGTGATTCCCCTCTTGCCACGTGTTTCTTCCCTACTGCACAGTCCCTCCATGTGTCTTCGTGGGCTTCGTTTCTGCGTCCCCCTTTGGCCCCCTTGGCTCTACTTTAAGTCACAACGTTGTGCTACTAGGAAGTAACTTTTTATTCTAAAAGTGAGTTATGTCCCTCGTCTTCACTTTTCTATTTACAAATAACTATAGAAGGCAAAAATTGAACAAAATCGAATATTCCAATTAGCCATGGCTAATTAGGAATATTACATCTAACCACAACAAAGGAGGCCTATACACAACTGTAGGAGAAGCCCTCATATGCAGTCCTAAGTGCCCTAGCTGTAGGTCAAGAAGGGACTTTAATCCGCTGTCACAAGAGATACTCAAATGCAGCTAAAGGAGACCTTTATCCACTGTCTTAGGAGTCACCTAATACGCTGTCTAACCATAGAGAAAGGAGGTATCTAGCTGCAGTTTGATCAGCTGTCTAAGGGAGTTCAATAGACTGAAAATGGAAGGTGTAAAGAGCCCTAGCCGCAGCATAAAGGAAGCATATATCAGCATGAAGGAATCCCTGTGACAGCGTATTAATTCCTGTTGTTCTAAGACATGGTTTAGGTACGTTTGGCAGCCACAGTCACAAGGTTGAAGACATAGGGCAACACTGCTACTTTAGGATCTTGTTTGGGCCTGTTGAAGGAAACTACAGCTACAGCTAGCTGCTTTGCTAGGCTCCAAGCCATAGCAAGCAGCTAAGGCTGTTCCAAGGCAGCCTTGAGGTGTCACTACTTGCTGGAGGCAGCGTGGATAAAGAGGAAATTCTCGAGTGAACCATAGCTCTAAAAAGGCTGAGTTGGCTAATAGCGTGAAAGGATTAAGGGCTGCATTTTGTGCTCTAATCAGATTTGCAGGTGCTGCAAGCTATCAGTGGAATGTTGCAGTAGTAAGGAGAGCTACTAGATTGATGATCTGGTACAACATTCTTATTGCTTGAAGACTGTCATGGGAATTCAGGATTGCATCTCAGAACTATCATCATTAGTAGAATGATGGTCTTGCTACTGCTGTCGTAAAAATCTCAGATTTGTATATTTGTACTATTTCTCTCTCTGCTGAGATATTGAAGAATATAAGAAGAATTGATCAAGGGTTTCCCCACATTCGGGTTTGTCCTTGGCTGGTGCCACATCTTGTGTCCTCTTGTCTTGGATAGTCTTTTTCTATTTATGTTTATGTTCTATCTGCACTTTACTATCATGCTGATGTGATTGCTAATCTGAATATTGTCATTGCGCTAATATGAAAAATTGATGTAAATTGCTCTAAGCATAGAACATACCTAAATTTAACAGTATGACTTTGCGAGGGCCATAATCCATAGAAAGAGAGCCATAGATAAACATATGCGAGTCTGCCACAAAGATAAGGTTTGAGCTATTGAAGATCCAATGTCATACTTGATTTGAGATGTATCGATCCTTTATATATATAATTTCATGGATCTAAGTTGATGTCTCCTGGCCGACTTGAATTTCTTTTGGAGGGAACTAGATAAATTCAAATTTTAAATTTACTCGAAGAAAATATTTATTTATTTGCTTTAATAATTTATTCTTTCTATGGGGCAAGAGGGTTGGCTTTGGGGACTTACGGTTTCCCGTTGGGAAAGTTCGTTTTGTTACTGCCCATTTTTAACACTCCCTCTTAAGTAGGGAGGAATTTCCATCTAAATCATAGGCCATATTCAGGATAACCTATCGTAGCTGCATTATGATGAATCTCAAGTGAACATATCTCAATCATAAGAAAGACAGACAACTGTATCCTCGGCAAGGCCCATCTCACATTGTCTTATGAAAGGAGAGGAAATCCATAACCAAAGAGATCAATCCTCCAAACCCTACTTATCTCCAGGTCAAATGACATGACCCTCATCCCAGCTATATCAACAAGATATCCATCACAACACATCTCGTCCTTTGATCATCAACTGAACAATCTCGATCCAATAGAAGAAGAAGAATCATCATAGGGTAGTTCATCTCAACCCATATCATAATCATAGAGGAGAATTCAACTTCTATCTTGTATCCAGTAATCAATTTATTCATTCATCATGGTCATTAAGTCATATCTCGATTCAACTTATCTCTGTTTATCTCCATATGTTGAGCAATCTCGAATCTAAAGAAGAAGGATCTAACATCATAGGGGAGCCCAACTCAACCCACAACAACCTCAGAGAGCTTAGCTCAACTTGGAACAACATCAAGGAGCCTTCTTAACTTGGAACAACATTGGGGAGCCTAACTCGACCCAAAACATAGGGGAGTCAATCTCAGCCCTCAACGTCATCAGGGAACCCAACTCAACCCTTTATCCAATAGATGAGATCGACTTACCGCAAGGGTAAGGATCACACTCTGAGGATCTAAAGAGGGTGGGTCACAAAACCTTCCACTGTCACCAAGAATGATAAAGGCAAGTCCTCATGTCCAGGGGTAGAACCTCTGTCGGGCTTGGTCGTTAACGATCATGTTGTTGAACATCATGCATCCTAGTCATAGGGAATACAATTGTACCAAATACGTCCATCAGTAGTACTAATTAACTCTTACCACTTTTCCCAACTCATTGACCAGATGAGAGGTACTTTCCAAGAGTCCTAGACTATAAGGGTAGCATGTATGTTGGGGTATCAATAGGAGAAGGTGAACCACTCACCATGTTCATATAGCGAACCCCACAGGGGAAGGTGAACCATTCACCTTGTGTTGAAACATGCTGGGGTTTGTACTCCACAGGGAAGGTGAACCACTAAGCTTGTTCTCATATAGCTCCAAGAAATGCCCCAACCCCCAGGAGCACCCATAGCTTAATGTTCTATCGAGACCCTCATGGGAGGGCCTTTGCACGACTCTAAGTCTCTCTCAAAAGGCTAAGAACTTGGCCTCTACCAAAGGCTTTGTGAATATGTTAGCAACTTTCTTATCTGTCTTGATGTGTTGGAGCCTTATTGCTCCCCGTTGTACCATATCTCAGATAGTGGTACCTAATATCAATATGCTTGGATCGGTCGTGGAACATGGGATTCTCTGAGAGGCGAATCTCACTTTGATTATCTCAATAAATGACGGTGGTATCCAACACATGCTTTAATAGCTCACTAAAGAGCTTTCTCAAGCAAATGGATTCACAACAAGCCACACTAGCTGTAATTTATTTAGCCTGAGCGGTGCTCAGTGCAACAAACTTTTGTTTCCAGCTCATTAATAAAATTAATGCAGACCCCAAAGAGAAACAAGATCTAGATGCACTTTTTCTATCTACGACATTGCCAGTACAACCGACATCAATATATCCATGTAGTCTCAGATCCTCGATAGTGTCCCTCAATCCAGAGTTGGTAGTACCGTATTATCATGAAGATATCTTAGAAGATTATTTTCAACAATACAATGTATATGATGAGGCTCAACAATAAATTGACTCAATGTATTAACAATATCACGTATGTGTAGTTGTGCGTTCATCGAGACCATCAAAGCTCCCCCAAGTTGTGTATATTCGAAAGGATTTGCTAAATGTGGACCAACATCTCTACATAACCTAGCTTTTGGCAAACATCCAGGTGTAGGAAGTTGTGCCTCAATCCTAGGTCCCTCATCTCGATTTTAGAAGTCAACTCTATCTTCCATTGATGAATGGGAGGGTCTACACTAGTTAGAAATAGATAATCGACATATAAGACCAAAATAACAACATAAGATGATCATTGATCCATGTCTTGAGGACTTGTTTCATTCTGCAATCAAGGGTGACCCATTCATCCATTGCAAATAGGTGTTGGGATCTCATGAAGGGTCTCTCCCTTTGAATGGGAAACTTCTTCAAACATTACCAATGTTATTATCATGAATTTAGAAGAGTCTATCAGATCATGGAGTCAATCAATATATATATATATATATATATATGTCACCGTCATGACAAGTCATCATCAACTTATTCAATATATAGGTCATCAATCATTCATTAAGGGTTATAGAATATACAATATCAACTCATCATAGTCTAACATCATCTAGTAAAGGCATCCATAATGTCAAAAATTTACAATGTTGTTAAGTCATCCTAGTAGCTTCAACTTATCAAAGCCTTATCAAGATCAACAAGAAGATAGTCAGAATATCCTAAAGTATCAATCTCTCAACCATGCTATTGCCATCAGGGTTACCATGCTCATTACAAGCATTGTCAACAATATTAATTGTTATATCGCATATTATACTTCACGAATCTAATCAACTGCTTGTACATCATGACAATCACCAAATCTAAATATCCAATCCCAAGAAATAATGTATCTATCATAATCCATTTCAATCTTTGTGGCCAACTCCCATTGACACTGATGTAGGTGTTCTTTTGGCAGTCCAGTCCCTCTTACTCGGAGAATGGTCTTGTCACAAACTTTGCTTTGTTCTCCTTGATGTTGTTGTAACGATTGCCTTGACAACCTTCATGATGCACATGCAAACCTCATTCAGGAGGCCATGGAAAAAACAATTATAACCGAGAAAAAAATAGAAAGATAAGAGGCTGACCATGAAAAATAACAATAATCAAGGGAGAAAGATATGAAGGACTTCTTTGTTGATAAAGAAACTACTGAGGATTTTAGGGAATCGTCAATTCCGTATTGATCGTTGCCTCCTTGCAAAAATCAATGAAGTCCATTAGTAATCTTCTCGTTCTCAACATCAATTGCTAATGCTGCTTTCCTTCCTTGCTGTTGATTTGGGGCAGCATTGGATGTGCTCTAGGCCTCAAATTTTGCAGGGAGGCTTGGGCACATATATTCTAAAGAACCTAGAAAGCGTTTTGTGAAATTCCACCCAGAAACAATTTTATTAAAATATTTAATGTTTTTTAATGGGACCCTAATTCTAAACTCAGGAAATTAAAAATATTAAGGGGTATTAATCTAATTGTAGGTGTAACTTCTAGAGGAAGACAAGGATCAAGCTAAAATGATATTTTAGCCATTGATTAGCTTTTAATCTGGGCCGTTGAATGTCAACGAGAAGATTATTTAAGGAAGCTTGAGGGTCGTTTGAAATACACACTGAGAGATCAAGAGATCGAATTTCTGAAGTGAGAAGTTCTCTAGAGGAAATTTTGATCGAGTAGATTTCTTGTAGTGAGGGGCAGTGAATATTTCGAAGAAGGAAGTTTTCATGGGTCAGAGAGTACGAGGTAGAGAGAGGGCAGAACAATGTCCAGAGAGAGGCAGACGTTGGCCCACATAGAGTTGACGCAGCGGCAGTGCAAGCCTTCGAGGGAAATCAAACTCCTGTTGAGGAAATCGAGTTTCAGTAGCCGGGAGCCGAGGTGTGAGAGCAGGAGGCAAAGATTTGGATTTTCTAGCCAGTAGACAGTCCAAAGAAGGAGCAATGTGATACCCAGCAGGGGTGACATAGTGCTGCGAGAGGGTACGCAGAGGCTCCAGTTTAGCGTGATCAGACTCAGATTCTCCTAGTGACAGGGTGAGAGCACTTACCATTTGTTTTGTCCAGTTTCTCTCAGTATGAGATTTCTAGTTGAGCGTCCAAGAATTGTACTCAAATTTACTACTGCATAATAATAAAACCCTAAGATATGTTGCACCGGTTTTCCCACATTGGGTTTTTCTAGGGACATTTGTCCAGAAATAATGGTGTTTTTGTGTTTATTATCTTTCTTTCTTAGTCTCTTGTTTCCACATATAAATTAATTAAGTGAAGGCTGTAGTAGTGTTTACTTCGATATTTACCGTAGCACACAGTAAATAACTGGTATTGACTAACAAGTAGGAGAAGTAATATTAGTTTGTTGCAATTGGAATTTCGTTTAGGAATTTACACATGGTATTAGAGTTGCATACGAAGCAATAAGAGCAAAGCCGATAGATCCAGCGTTGAGAAAAAAAGGGAAATCGAAAAGTTGTAGGAGGCAGCGGTTCGAAACCCCACAGGGTTTGCGTAGTTCTTAACCAGAGGACTGAAATTTGGAGATAGTCTCTCTTCAAGAGAGTCGACAGAGAGAAGGTCTTCTAGATCGAATTTCTTGCCGAGTTAGAGGGAGCAACATTGAAGCCCCAACGTGAGGAAAGCTGGTGGGACACAGATTTTTCTGCAGGCAGTTTGCTGGGCAGAAGATTGTCAGAAGAAAGAGGAGAACCCTGACCGAGGGAATTTCTTCCTCAGAGAATTCCTAGCCAATGAATGTAAATTCTCTAGAGCTGAGCAACAGCAAGGGACAATAGTTTTACTAGCTCTCACAGGGAGTGCATAAGCTAGCCCAACAATAGCATAGAGGAGGTCATTTGACTTTCTATTTTTGGTAGAAATGGCAACAAATGGTTTGAAGGATCAGGGCAAGTTGGACAAAGCATCCAACTATGTCATCTAGAAGGCTAGAATGCCATTCCTTTTAGATGAGCATGCCCTCAAGACATATGTCGACGGTGTGGTGGATATACTTGCAGATGTAAATTCGTTGAAGAAGTACCGATTAGAAATAGCGAAGGCTAAGAGGATGATCGTCGATGGAGTAAAGGATCACATAGTGTGTCATGTCGCTAGCAGAGGGACTGCTAAGGACATGTGGGATGCCTTGGCAATGCTATATCATGGATCTTCTGAGCAGCGAAAGATGTACTTGGAGCAGAAGCTGAGATCTGCTCAGATGCAGAAGGAGGAGTGTGTGGATCCATTCCTCATGAAGCTTAAGGAGACCCGTGATGAATTGTCGGCTACGGGGCATACATCTCAAGATACAAAGTTGGTTAGACTGGCCCTCAATTCTGTCTCAGATGAGTGGCAAGTCTTTGTCTAGAGTATCCTGGGCAAAGCAAAATTGCCGAATTGGGATGAAATGTGGGCAACTCTAAAACAAGAGGAGTTGAGGAGAGACTTAGTGAAGGTTAAACATGATGGAAGCAACAACAGTGGGTCGAACCCCAAGGAGGAGGAGGATAATGCAGCCCTTGGCATCGAAGGGACAACAGGAGCAGCAGAAACATAAGAAGGATGTCTCGAAGATCAAGTGTTTTAGGTGTGGTGAGATTGGTCACTACGCTTCTTAGCATCCTCTCAAGAAGAAGGACAAGGATGAGAGGCACAATCTGATGGCTGTGCCCGCGAAGATTGAAGAGGAGTTCGCCATGATAGTGGAGATACCTCCAGGAGGGAGGTGGGCTGATTTGGAGCTGTAGTTCGAAAGAGCTACAGATGGGCAGGATCCTCGAGGAGCCGACCTCTTGGATTAATTCCTTGCTACAGGAGCCTAGATCAGAAGTAGCAGGATGGACTAGTGTCGGATGGTGCCGAGGAGTGTCAGAGAGACAGTTGCAATGGCTAGGAGCGCTAGAAACTGAACAACGCAGAGCATAGTTGACAACAATTTAGATGGCACAGAGTAGAGGTCAGCAACAATGCAGTGGATTCAAAGGGTCAACGCAAAGACTAGCAACAGTTAGGCTTCATCATTCACGTAGTATCATACTAAACATAGTTAGTTCAGTAATTTTGGGTGTTTTTTCCATTGTTGGTGAAGAAGCAGTAACAATTTGCAATGCAGTGGCAGTACTAGCAGCAACACATATCCAACACTTGAGAGGGAGTTAACCAACATTGTAGTGTTGACAATGATAGTGTTAACAACATGATAATTGTAGCAACAATGGAACAATTGGTGGACAACATGTCAGATATCAACAACACAAAGGACGATACTTCAGAGTCAGAGCAGTATGCAACAATGTATATTGCTAGAGCACATTCCTTGCTAAGAGGGAGTGTTGATTTGGGGTGGCATCAGATGTGCTCTAGGCCTCAAAATTTGCAAGGAGGTTTGGGCACATGTATTCCAAACAACCTCTAAAGCGTTTTGGAAAATTCCACCTTGAAACAATTTTATTAAAATAATTAATATTTTTTGATGGGAGCCGAAGTCTAAACTTAGGAAATTAAAAATATTAATGGGTATTATTCTAATTTTTTGTCTAACTTCTAAAAGAAGACAAGGATTAAGCTAAAATGATCTTAGCCATTGATTAGCTTTTAATCTGGGCTGTATTTAAGGAAGCTTGAGGGACATTTGGAAAACACAACGAGAGATCAAGAGATCGAATTTCAAAAGTGAGAAGTACTCAGGAGGAAATTGTGATTGAGTAGATTTCTTCCAATGAGGGGCAGTGAGTATTCGGAAGAAGGAAGTTTTCTTGTGCCGGAGAGGACGAGGCAGAGAGGGCAGAATGACATCTAGAGAGAGGCAAACCCTAGCCCATACAAAGCTGACGCAATGGAAGTGCAAGCCTTAGAGGGAAATCGAATTCTTGCTGAGGAAATCGAGTTTCAGCAGCCGAGAGCTGGGGTGTGAGACCTCAAGGTAGAGATTCGGATTTTCCATCCAATATAGGGTCAAGAGAAGAAGTAGCGTGATACCCAACTGTTCCAGCAGTTCCGGTTTATCTGTGACATGTAACTTTCCCCTCTTTGTTGGCCCTTCTGGCTCTGTATCAAGGTTGCGTGGGCCCAGACTCTCCCAACGTCATCTCTCTCCTCTACTGCGCTGCCTACACAAGGTCTCTCTGCCTCTTTGTCAATATTCTCCAGAAAGTTCTTCTGGATTCTCTTTGCCCCTCTGTTGTTGAATGATCACATAGTTTGAATTTCTGAGCTTCCTAGCCCCAAAAATCGAACTCCAGATCAATTCGTTCTCTGTGTGTGTGTTTTCAAATGAACCCCAAGCCTCCATTTTATACTTTTTTGTTAAGTCTTTAATGACTGAGATTAGGTTTCTAATCAATAGCTAAGATTAAAACATGACTTGATTCGACTTCTAGATCGTTCTCACCCATATTTTGATTAATGCCCATTAATATTTTAATTTCCTTAAGTTTAGACTTAGGAACTCCATTAAAAATATTAATTATTTTAATAAAATACAGTCAAGGTGGAATTTCCCCAAATGGTTTCGCGGTGCTTCAGAACTCATGTGCCTTATCCTCTCCACCAATTTTGAAGGCCAGAGCACTTCCGATGCTACCAAAAGCTAACAACAACTACATAGTAGTTGTGGCACTTGCTTCCTTCAGTTGGGCTTTGCTAGCTTGCCTTGGGCAAGCCCAGGTGCACACTTTCCAAACATCTATTGTAACCCCATACTTCGCTAATAAAATGGCTCAAAGCAGGGCATTTTTTGTTTTATTTCATGGTGTATGATTTGTTTGTGATTTTTGTGGGTGTTTTTACTATGCATGCTTTGTTTATCATTGTAAATTTTCCTTAGGGATATTACAATGGTATCAAAGCTCATAGTCTTGGCTCAGCCTATGGGAGCAACTTAGTCTATGACACCAGATGATAAGAAAAAGATCACCTATAGGAGGTACATGTATAGAATCAAGGAAAGGCAGCTACATATCACTCTTGAACCAGTGATCGTTGAAACAAAGGTTGAGAGGACAAACATGGGGGATAATGGGGGAGACAAGATGAATAAAGAAGAGGAGTTTGCCCACAATCTTTTGAAGGTTGTCAAGGATCTGTGTAAGGGCATTGACGAGTTGCGACAACAAAATTGCAGCAACATCAAGGACAAAGGGGTTCAGGGAGAAATCCATTTGGGTTGAAGATTTAGGCATTTCACACTGTCATGCAGGAAATCCACCCAACACACCACTTATTTCTAGCACACCGCCCAACTCTACCATCCGCATGTTTCTAACATCTGGTGTTGGAGGGCCACAAGGGCAGGAGAAGATGTCCATGGGGGACTATTTTGTGGAGTATCAGTTTTGTGGGCTGAATTTCAGAGAGGCTATCACCTTCAGGAACTTCTGCTAGCTCAAGGGCAAAGATAGGAGCAAGGGACAAAGTGGTGAAGGCTACACATATGGCACTGGCCTACAACGCAAGATGGGGAGATTATTCCTCCCAACTTTAGATGGCTCGGCCAAGAGCTCAGGCAGGGCATGGGTTGAGAAGTTAGATGTTTATTTTTAGCTCAACCAGATGGCAAAGGTAGAGGTAATCAAAATTGCCATGCTACACTTAGAGGGGGAAGCCCATGATTGGTGGTTCGATTGGTTAACCACTATTGGACATGCGGGAGTCACGACCTATGAGGATTTCACCTGGAGGGTATTGGAATGTTTTGAGAGGAGAAAACTGGAGGAGCACTTTGGAGAGCTGACACGACTCAAGCAGATTGGGAGTGTTGAGGCATATATCTCTGAGTTCATGAGATTAGAAGTGATGCTGCTCGATTTATCAGAGGCCAAGATGGTTTTCATGTTCTCGGAGGGGCTAGCAGAGCCATTGAGGGGCTTGGTGAGGTCAGACATGCCCACCACTTTGTAGGATGCAGTTGGTAGAGCCCAAGACTTGCATGATGCTGTACCCAGGGCCAAAATGTAGATACCACCCAGATAGGTGTTCTAGCAGAGGGGGAGAGACACTAGGGCTCAACCACTGAGAGTCAGCGAGGGGGGTGGACAGTTGGATGAGGAGACCAGGAGAGACCTCTGAAGGAGGAAGTTATGCTTCACCTGTCAGGAACCTTGGGAAGTAAGCCATAGAAACACAACAAGCAAGTCCCATTACACTGAGGTCTTCTCTGACAGTTACCAGTAGGATGACGTAGAGTTGGAGATGAGCGGAGATGACAATGTAGCACATGGAGAGAAGGAATTGTTGATTTGGGGTAGCATTGAATGTGCTCTAAGCCTCAAATTTTGCAGCGAGGCTTGGGCACAGGTATTCCAAAGAACCCAGAAAGTGTTTTGGGAAATTTCACCTAGAAGTGATTTTATTAAAATAATTGATATTTTTAATGGGGTTCCTAAGTCTAAACTTAGGAAAATTAAAATATTAATGGGTATTAATCTAATCAAGGGTGAAACTTCTAGAAATAGCCATAGATCAAGCCAAAACGATCTGAGCCTTTGATTAGGATTTAATCTAGGACGTTGGTTGTCCAACAGGAAAATATAAGAAGGGGCTTGAGGATCATTTGAAAAATACACAAAGAGATAGAGAAAATTGATTTTCTGAAGTGAGAAGTTCTTAGGAGGATTAATCGATTGAGGATATCTCTTGTAGTTGAGGGTCAAGGATAACAACTTCCAGAGAGAGAGATTCTTAGTCGGAGATACATCATCAGAGAGAGGCAGTAGGTGACCCAAAAGACTTGACGCAGACGCTGACACAAGGCCAGAAGGGCCACGCAGAACCAATGCAGAGGGAGAGAGAGGAGTCTGAAATTTGTAGAAGAATTTGATTTTCAAAAGCCGGGAGCTGGGGTGTGAGATCAGGAGGTAGAAATCGAATTTCCTGGGCAGCAGATCGACCAACCAAAGAAGTGATGCAACACCCAGACAACTTGATGCTGGGCTGACGTAGACACTACGTAGAGGCAACCAGAAAAGCTGGGGGGCAGTCAGTTTGGGGTTGGATCTACCAAGATTTCTTAGTGATTGTGTGAGGGAAAACTCACAAAGCTTTTGCTAGTATTTTTCTCTATAATTGAATAACCCTGTGAGGTATTCAGTCATGTATTCCAGATTTTGCTACTGCTTAATAATAATAAACCCTCAGAGTTGTTGCACTAGTTTTTCTGCATTGGGTTTTTCCGGGGACTATTGTCCAAAGTAACTGTGCCCTATGTGTTTCTATTTTCCTTGCTCAGTTTCCATGTTTCAGAATCATATTTAGTTTGGTGTAGGCTGCTTTGGTAATTTGCTTCGATATTTCATGAAGAAATCTAAAATAAGTTTGTAACCTAATTTACAATCTAGATGAAGTAGATTCAACTGGTTGCAATAGGATTCCTGAGATTTACAATCTAGATGAAGTAGATTCAACTGGTTGCAATTTTCACAGGGACCACCACCACCTCCACCACTAGGGGGAGTCCCTTTTGCACTAGCAGAAGGGGTCCTTCTGTCCTAATCCGAAATTGATCGAATACAAACAATAAGGTATTACAGACTCATGTGCATCGATGTGCCTATGTTACTTTATGCAACGGATCGACAAGATTGCGAAATACACAGACACTGAAGCAGTTAGAGAAACACAATAGGCAAAAACATATAAACACAACAAGTTTATTAAGGAGTTCACCCAATACTCCTGGGCTACGTCTCTCGGTCCAACCTTCAGTGGTGGCCTCTCTATTATGTTTTCAAAGCAGAGTTTTTACAACAATGAGCGCAATTTGAGTCTCACTCAACAGATAGAAATCAGTAAGACTGTACTTGGATTCCCCAAGTCTCTGGAGTACACAAACTCTCTTTACTGATTCTTGACCTCCTATGGGTCACAATGGTATGAGCCCAATCTGAGACTCAATACATGACAAGCATTTACAAAGGAGTTCACTTGAACCTCTCAAGCCTTCTCTGGAGTACACAGACTCTCTGACTCTCTCTGTCTCTGTCTCGATGCTGCCTTTTGCTTTTGCAGGTTAGCTCCTATCTTTCTTGTCTCTTTTTTTCTGTCAGTTCCTGGCTTTAAAGCCAATTTTCTTTTTGACTGTTCGTTTCTGCTTCCCGACTTTCTGGTTCCCCTACCTATGTCCATTTGAATTCCTCTATTCTGTGTCATCATCACTGTATAACGCCTCACAGGGAGGTGGTCGTCCATTTCATAACGAATTGAGTGTCAGTTCTCTTGGACATTTTCAAATGGCTGTTTATTCCGTTAACTCAAAGAATGTCCGCGAAACATGTCCTTCTGCCAACGCATCATCCACGTCGGACTTCAAATCCTATACAACTCTGTCTGTTTACCTTGTTAGGTCCGGTTATCCATTGGAACACATTTCCGCCGTCGATCTGGAGCCTCCAGATCCTACGGTCTCCGTCCATATCGGGTGGGTAAGTAACATGATGTTTACTCGTGCGATGTGAGCGGTTTTCTCTCTTCCGCCGGACGCATGGCACCCATTTTGTGGCATCAGGTAGGACTCGGTTGAAACTGCTTATCGCTCGAAACCCTTTTGATATTCTGCTGGTTTTTGTGGGCCCTGCTTCTGACAGAATCGGTACAATATGCATTGCATTTCATGATATTTCGGTCTAGGCACTCGGGGCTTTTCCTTCTTTGAGGGGTTTGCACTATGATATGCGATTAGCGATTAGAAGCTTCCCCCGTTTCTTGAAATGACCTTCCATTCTGCTAATTTGTGACAGCGCCCGTTACCATGTGCCGACAATTTGCATGCTTGACCGAGGGTCCTCGTTGCTCCGCACTGATCACAGATAGCAATTGTTACGAGGACATCTCTGATAAGCTCGATCTTTATAAGACTTTGAAACTTTGGCATGAATTTTACAGAGTTCATGAAAACTTAAAGAGTGTTCTAGGATCCAATTCGGATCACGTCCTTGTGTGGGTACCCAAATTTTTGATTGAGGATCAGAGGCATCGTGCAGGGACATCATGTCTTAGTTTTCATGGACAGTGGGGCCATCGATAATTTCATTGATGCATAGATGGTGCAGAGGAGGGGTATCACGACGAGGGAGTATGAGAGATTCTTAGTACTTATGTAAGCGGACACGACCATCAAGTGTATGGGATATGTTCCCGCTTTGACAGTGACAATGGGGAACTATTCAGTGAGAAAACATTTCTTCGTGGTGGATGTACCAAACACCAATGTGGTGATGGGTGTCCAATGGCTTTATTCTCTTGGTTGGGTCACTATTGATTGGAGGAAGTTGGAGATGGAGTTTATAGGGCCGGATGGAAAATTAGTTGTTCTGTGAGGCATGCATTCTTACCCTCCACAGATAGTCGCAACACATAAGATGGAGGCTGACCTGAGGCATGGTGACATTAAGTGGGCAGTGGAGTTGAGCATTTCTAAGGTTGGGGGTCAACCAAATCACCACACCTTGACATACATGCCATCTTAGAAATATACCTTGTAGTGTTTGGGGACATGCCGACAGGGCAGGCACCTGACAGGGGGTTTGATCACACGATTTAGATGGAGTCGGGGGTACAAGACATTATTACCACTCCATACAGACTTGCCAAGGCCTACAAGGATGAGATTTAGCGAGCCATTTAGGAGCTGCTAACAGTTGAACACATTAGGCCTAGCTCTAGCCCCTTCGCTTCATCAATTGTCCTAGTGAAGAAGAAAGATGGGACGCTACATATGTTCATAGATTACGAGCACTCAACAAAAAGACCCTAAAGAACCGCTACCCGATTCCACGCATATTTGAGCTGATGGATGAGTTGAGGGTATTCAGGTACTTCTCCAAGATAGACTTGCATTGAGGGTATCTCCAGATCCGAGTGAGGGATGAGGACATTCCCAAGACGGCTTTCAGTTGTCACTATGGGCACTACGAGTTTTTGGTTATGCCTTTCAGGATAACCAATGCACTAACCACTTTCTAGTGCTGCATGAACCATGTGTTCCGCGGGCAGTTGCAAAAGTTTGTACTGGTATTCTTCGATGACATTCTGATCTATAGTAGGACTTGGGAGGAGCATTTACAACATTTGGAGGTGGTGTTGCATATTTTAGAGGAACAACAGTTCTATGCGAAGCATTCCAAGTGTGAGTCCAGGTTGACAAAGATGCTCTATTTGGGGCATATTATTAGAGAGGATGGCGTGGGGGTGCATGAGGAGAATATTAGGGCCATCGAGATTGGCCAGTATCCCAGAATGTGACTGAGTTAAGGGGCTTTGTGGGCATATGCACGTATTACAGGAAGTTCGTAAAGGGCTTCTCACAATTAGCAACTTCCCTCATGGACTTGACTAAGAAGGGGGTCTTCGCATGGACAGAGAGGGCACATGCAACATTTGAACACCTCAAGGAGGTGATGAATAGTTGCTAAATGCTAGCCCTCCCCTATTTCACTCGGCCATTCACCTTGGAGTGCGATGCATCAGGTGAAGGCGTTGGTGTAGTACTATCGTAAGATGACCATCCCATCGCTTTTGAGAGCCATAAACTCCTTTCGCATGAGAGCTTGTATTCCATTTACAACAAGGAGATGTTGGCCATTATGCATGCATTGGCCAAGTTCAAACAGTACTTAGTGGGCAATAGGTCTAGAGTGAAGAATGACCACAATAGTTTTCACCACTTTTTAGGGTAGAAGGACCTCAATGACAAGCAACAGAAGTGGGTCAATAGAGTTCAGGCCTACGATATTGATATAGAGTATATTAGTGGCAAGGACAATGTGGTGGTAAATGCCCTATCTAAGAGGCCCACAACACTTTCCCTCATGAGCATTTGTCATGATTGGAAAGCAAAACTATTGGTGGAGTACTCCAAAGATTGTCAGGAGTGTGAGATTTTGGAGGGCACTTATGGGGATGAGTGCTACTGCGTGATGGCAGATGTTATTTATTACAAGGGTTGCATCTATTTGGTTCTCGGTTCTTAGTTGAGTGAGAAAATCCTCCACGCAACCCATGATTCACCATTGTCTGGACACCAAGGGTCCCTGAAGAGTTACAGGACAGTTAGGGAGCGTTTCTCATGGAATGGGCTAAAGGGGGACGTGATGAAGCATGTTTAGGAGTGCGAGGCCTGCTAAAGGAACAAGGGGGAGTTGACTCATTCGATAGGGTTGCTGCAACCGCTCTCTACTCCAGAGGGGAAATGGGAGAGTATCGCGATTGACTTCATCATAGGTCTTCCGATGGTGCAAGGTTGTGATTGCATATATGTGGTAGCGGATAGGTTGATGAAGTATGTCCACTTCACTATATCCACTAGGTACTTTGCTTTGCAGGTTGCAGAGTTGATGTTCAAAGAGGTTTTTAGGTTGCATGGTCTTCCTAAGACTATAGTGAGTGACAGGGACAACCGCTTCATGGGGGCTTTCTGGTAGGAGCTTTTTAGGCTAGTTTGCAAAGAGCTTACACTCAACACCAGTTCCCACCCCCTAGACTGATGGGCAAACTAAGATTGTCAACAAGTGGTTGTAGGGTTACTTGCGGAACTATGTGACAGGGAGACAACGTGCATGGGTGAGATGGCTACATTTGGGGGAGTATTGCTACAATACGACCTATCACATGTCCATCGGTGTGTCACCTTTCAACGCTCTATATGGTTATGATGCTTTATCTTTTGTTGACATTTTTTTTGGAGACAACCAGGTGTCGAGGGACATAGATTGGATCTAGGAGAGCCAAGACATTCTCAAGGCTCTCAAGGATAACTTAAAGACAACCCAAAACCAACAGAGGATGTATGCAGCTAGGCACAGGGTGGAGAGACACTTTGAAGTGGGGGACCTAGACTATTTAAGCCTACAACCTTACCGAAAGTCCATGTTGAAGCAGAAGGGGGTGGGTCGAGAAGTTGCAACCACAGTTTTATGGTTCTTACTGAGTCACCAAGAGGGTCAGTGAGGCAGCCTACGAGTTAGAGCTTCGACCCAAAAGCCGAGTGCACAATGTATTCCATGTATCGTGCCGAAAGAAGGTACTAGGCCAACAGTTCCGGAGTTGCCTCCATTAGATGATGATGGGCATCTGGTTTTAGACCTTGAGGCCATCTTGGACAACAGGGAGAGGAGGTTGAGGAGCAGGATCATCAGGGAGTTTTTGGTCAGGTGGAAGAACCTACCTAAGGAGAATGCCACTTGGGAGCGTGAGTAGATTCTTTAACATCCAATATTGCTTAAGGACAAGAAACATTTTGGTGGGGAGGATTATGATATTCCCCCTTGCTAATATTGCTAAGGGGAAATATCAATTGTCATTTTTGTCATATTTTAGACTAATACTTAGGAAAAGTGGGGTGTGGGGCCCCACTTCGAGTTTTGAGTTAAAGTAAATGCCCAACATAGGAGAAAGGGAGAAAATCAGATGGCTAGTGGACGGTGGGGGCCACCCTCGAAAGGAATACACTCTCCTCTTAGAAATACACACTCTTGAAGGGAAAGTGAGGAAATCGATGGATGGGTCCCACGAGGGGGAAATTGGAGGTGTAATGACAAAAGAGGAGGCACTAATTCTTGGGCATCTTTGATCATTTGAACACTTACTCTTGACTAGCATGCTTGAGCTGGGAGCCAAGTTTGCATGTGTTGTTGAGCGTTCGAGATTTTCAAGCGAGAATCTCACCCTACCTTAAGTGGACTTAGAGTGCCAATCCTAGGAGGTGTTTTGCTTCCCTTCAGATTTGTTTGTTGAGTTTATGTTGTGAATTCGTGGAGCAAGTATAATATGTTTGATGCGAAAGAGGAATACGCTGCTCTTGGAGGAGTTGGTTGTGGAGCAGGGATTTTGTTGGGTGTTTACGGACAACCTAATCATGTCGCGGGAAGGATGCTAGATGGGATGCCCATGTTTGATGGTGATCCAAGCTCCGCATTTGACCGTGTGGAAAAATTTAATGCACATACTTCAAAGGAGAAGGTGGTCCACCAGCATGTCCTTATGTTGTTATTCTTTAGTTCCCTCATGATCATAACTAGTGGTTGCAAAATCACGAACCTAGGAGCATCTCATCTATTGAGGAGTTTGTTGATGACTTTTTGACACATTTTTAAGTATGCCCCACATTGAGCATTCAATAGGAAGCCTTCATCGAGAATCATGAAAACCCTAAGAATCTAAGTAATGAATGGGAAGATGAGACCTCCTTGGGTCCACAAGATGAAAATGATGATTTAGAGAACACATACGTTGAGAAGGATGAATCCATGGAAAGTGAAGTTGAGACTAACCTTACCTTTCTCAAGGATATTACTCTTGTTGAATATCCTTTTGAGAACCCCGAGGAAGGTGATCCCATTAGCCCTATGGAAGATGACATTGGAGATTACTTCCACATTGAAAAAGGGAAATGGGAAATTGTTGGTTCTCAATTTGATTGTGCTACCATTTATGACACTGACAAGCAAGATGAGGTTGAGAGTGGTCTCCCCTTTCTCTCAGGCATTATTTATGATGACATATCCATCGATACCCTTGAGAAGAAGGATCATTATTTTCCCTTACATGAAAAGGATGATTTTGAGGAGGAAAAACTTGTTGAATATAATACTTCACCCTTCCCTTTTCCTTATGCTCTTGTTCATCACTTCAAGTCTTCCACAAGTGATTTCCTCTCCCCTTTTCAAATGATCCCGAGTGACTATGAGCCCTTTCACCCTTCTGAGTATGATGTCAAGGGAGAACCCCTCATTGAATATACTTTATCTCCCTTGATACACCTCAATTTTATGATCATCCCATAACTTCCCCTCTCCAATATGACCATGACAGTGAGAAACTTACTTGTTGCACTACTCCCTTTCCTCACCCTTCGTCCCCCCCTCATCACAATGTTTTGGCATCTACAAAGCATAAGATTGTAAGTAATGATTGTGATAGAGAGTTCTTGGGAGTGATCTTTTATTCCACCATTGTGTACTTAGAAGGAAACCACCACACTTTTAGACTGACTTGTTCTCCTTCTCCTAAGGCTTCCTTTTACCTCAAATGGAGATAATGTTTTCCCACGTCCCACCCACTTCACCCTCCATTTGATTATTCTGCATTCACTTTGGGTTTTGTTTCATGAGTAATCACACTAGTAGGCATATGTATATTGATACGATGATATGTTGGTTGCACTTGCTTTATGATTACACTTAGCATTAGCTTTATCATTATCATGTGCATGTTAGGGTAGGATGCATTGCATGATAATTTTTGCATTAGAACTAACCACATATGATGTTTCTCATGATAGATTAGATTGCATTAAAAAAAATAAAATTGCATATTTTATTTCTTGTTGGTTTATGGGATAATATTAAGCATGGGTGATCATAAGACACCGTGAAAATCATGATGCTCTGTGGCTTTGATCTTTGAGATGTGCAAATAACATGTCTATAGTGACCAAGAGATTGATGGAGTTCTCTTGAACTCCCATTCGAGAAACCTCGTCCACTGCCTCGAGAGTTCACGTCCCAGTTGGAGCCAGATGTTAACCACCACTTTGTGGGTGATATCCCAAGGATAAATTTTTCTCCATGATGAGCTTCAGCCGGCAACCCGCAACCCCTTGATGCCTCCTACTAGCTATTTATGCTATTTGTCTGCCACCTGAGCCAACCATGTGGTCCCTCACCCACTTGTATTGATCGTATGTTTGAAGGTGGGCCTCCCGAATCTAAAGGTATGTCTTATGATTTGGTAATTGAATATTGTATTTACTTATCATGGATACTTGTGGGTATGGATTGATGGGGGGCTTTGGCGAAAAGAGTGGGCTTAGTTTGTACTGTTGTCTCCTTGATCTCTTTTGGTTGTTACCCTTGGATCTTAGTTCCGTGGGATATCCTTTATTGGCCATTTGGTTCTAGGGTGGGACTACTTCGGAAACCTTGATTTTGGGTGTGTGGTCCCACTCCTTTATCTGCACATATCACTCCCTTTCTACTCATTATACCCCCATTCATCTTTTCTCTTACCCAGGTCCACATTTCCATTCTGGGTCCACATAGGGCTAGCCTCCCTATCCCCTTGCCCCCTCCTTGGGCCATGCTTAGAATGATGCCCTGAAGGTTGAAACAATTAAAAGAAAAAGTGAAAAGCATAAATGGCCACACTTACCCTGAAATTGTACCACAAAATGCAAAATATGCTCGGGACAAAAATAATTAGCATGAGGGCAAAAGCCGACACATGAGCTCTACCCCATCCATGACCATCACCTTGGTTCCATAGGTCCTAGATAAGCCTCCTCTATCATTCAGGAACACATGATTGTCCCAAACCCTGGAGGGCAATGAACTGCCCTATCTCAAATGTGGTAATCACTACCAAATTATACACATCGTGCTCTTGTCCTTTGAGCCCCAAGCAATTAATTAAAGGAAATTCATAATTCGATCTCCTTAGGAGGCTATATATAGATGTTAGATACATTCATTTGTATCATCACTTGACTTGGGATTTCTCTAATCATAGAGAATTTTCGCACTTTTTCAGTTTCCTTGCTGGGTATTTTTGGAGATGGAAGAATTTTGATCTATGGATTTGGGCTATTTCTCTTGTCTTGGAGCTTTATTGAGCATGTGAAATGCTAGTTGGATATGCTCTATAATGTTGTAAGTAAATTTTGATAAACTCAAACACATCTTTTTCTAACGACTTAGTAAATATCCCAGCCAATTGATCACTAGATTTAGAAGGCTTCAAGTGAACTTCACCATTGCTCACAATTTCTCTAATAAAAGGATGTCTAGTATCAATATGCTTGCTCTTTTGATTAAACACACCATAGTTGCGGGGGAGCGCCCCCCCCCCCCC
>APFE030888890.1:14091-96096 GCA_000404065.3 Pinus taeda | reverse complement strand
ATATATATATTTTTAAAAAAGCGCTCCCGGATTCGCTCCCAAACCGGGAGCTTCTGAAAATGGTCGCTCCCGCTCCCGCTTCCGCTCCCGCTCCCAAGTAACATTGAAACACACTATTCTTGGATAGTGCAATCGCTGAGGCGTTGTCACAATATATTGTTGTTGGTCCTTGTTGTTTCTGCTTGAGTCCATCCAATACTCTTCTTAACTTCACTGCTTGACATGCTGCAGATGTTGCTGCAACATATTTTGCTTCTGCTGACAAAAGCGTCACAATAGGTTGCTTCTTAGATGCCCATGAAATCACACCTAAACGAAGATAGAACACATAACTAAAAGTGCTATTCCTATCATCCAGATTTCAAATTGCTTGCAAGATCACTATTTGTATATCCAATCAAATATTTCTTTTTGGTGCTTGCATACATTATGCCACAATCTCTAGTTCTTGCTATGTATCTCAGAATTGTTTTTCCTGCTATCCAATGTGTGCCTTTTGGAGTCTCCATAAATCTAGAAATCAAACTCACTCGCATAATATCCGGCCTTGTCGTTATGAGATACATGAGGCTGCCAACCAATCTTTTGAATAGAATTGGATTGACATCTGATCCTTCATCATCCTTGCTTAACTTTGTACCTGTTACAATTGGTGTAGAGGCAGGTTTGTAATTTTCCATCCTGAATCTTTTCAGCAAATCTTTGGCATATTTATTTTGGCAAATAAAAATTCCTTTTTTTTGTTTCAGATTGTTCAACTTCTATGCCAAGAAAATATTTCATAAGTTCGAAATTTGTCATCTCAAATTCTTTCTTCATGGCTGCTTTAAATTCATCTAACTCAAGATCCCCTGTGAAAATCATGTCATCAACATATAAGCAAACAATCAAAATTTGTCCATGCTCATTTACTTTTGTGTACAAGGTAGGCTTAGTGTTGCTTTTGCAAAATCCATTGTTGATCATGTTGTTGTCAATTTTGCTATACCAAGTTCTAGGCGCTTGCTTGAGTCCATAGAGTGTGTTGGGTGATTTAATTGTCTGTTAAGTCCTTGTCATTTAATTTGCCAACCCGAGGGTTTCGTCAACTTAGAAGCAAACCAAAATATATGGGACCTCAGATGAAACTGTTGTAGGAGGTTTGTTTAGAATGGAAATGCATATTACAAGTAACTTCTAAAACTAAAAAGTTTCTAGTTCAAGATGAACAAGCAAAGGAAGAGGCTCCCAATTTGGGAGGTCCTTGTTGTCCTTCCCCACAGTATTGTCCTCAAGAAGAGAAACTCAAGAGCAGTAGTATGTGATGTATTCAAAGCAAGAGAAGAGGCTCCTAACTTAGGAGGTCCTGGTTTTCCTTCTTCGTAGTTCTATTCCAACAACATTACCGTTGCATAAACTAAAAAATAACGTGAAATAAAGAAAAGGAAATGAACTTTAATTATTGTTTAGACCAAATAGAAGGAGAGCCTAACTTAGACTCTTGGTTGTTCCCTCATATGCTGATTGGAACTCAACTAAAATTCATTCATAAGCATCAAAAATCAAGAATTCATAAATAACTTGAGACTAGAAAAAGAGAATGAATTTCAATTACTCATATCAAATGGAAGAGAGACTAACTTAGACCCTTGTTTGTCCTTTCATATGTTGATAAGATTTAAATTAAAATTCATTCATTAAAATAGAAAAATCTTCAAATATCTAAGTAATTAAATGAAAATAAAATCTATAATGAAATAAAATGTTTCTTTGATCCTTTTAGAGTGAGCTCAGTTCTCTTAAGAACAAAGCGATAAACTATTCCATAAATTCATATACTACATTAAGACAATTTATATCTAAAATTGTAGAAAGAAAACTTTATTCTATTCCATCATAAGTTAGGATACATGCTCCAAGTGTCCTTCCTTTGGAATGGAGGAGGTACTCCTATTTATACAAAAGCATAAGCAACTAACTCATTAATGGAGATCCACTAATCCCTCCTAGATCCAGAAATCCTTCATATGGTTACAACCAATATGAGACACATATTCCTTTAGCCATGAGATATGCTTGACCCCTATCCCAAATCTCCTTCGTATCTTCAAGAGAATTCGAATTTGAGTCTTGGCGGCTACATAAGAGTGTCTTGGAACCTTCCAAATCACCTACACATGTCACCAAACTCATTCCACCTTTAGGTATAAGCAAATACATGTTATTTTTCTAACTTTTAATCATAAATTCACTTTAAATACATAAAATAAATAACTTCGGAAAATGAAAATATGAACCCATATGGTAATCGAAATGTAATGATAATGTGATGAAATGATGTGATAAAATGAGGATAAAGGTGAAAATGGAGTGAAAGTGTATGCTAATTTGGCGGCCCAATAGAATGCTTTCTTCAACCTGTAAACTTTATCTTCTTGTCCTTCAACTTCATATCCTGAAGGCTATTGCACATAAATTTCTTCTTCTAGAATTCCATTCAAAACGGCTGATTTCGCATCCATCTAATATACTTTTCACTTGTTTTGAGCTGTTGTGGCTAGAAATGTTCTTACAATATCCAATTTTTCTATCAGAGCAAACGTTTCTCCGAAGTCTATTCCCAGTTGCTATGAGAATCCTTTTGCTACAAGTCTTGCTTTAAATCTGTCAATTTCACCTTTCTCTTTCAACTTTGTCTTGTACACCCATTTTACACCAATGAGATTTTTATCCTTTTGGCAAATCAACCAAATCCCATGTATCATTCTTTTCAATAGCTTCAATTTCTTCATCGATGGCTTTCACCCAATTTTCATCTCTGATTGCTTCTTCAAACGAAGAAGGTTGCAATGACAACAATGCAAAATTTGAACTAACATCCAAATCATCATGAATATCTTTCATACTTTTCAGTTTTTTCTTACCATTGCTTGATTCATCACTTGATTGAATGCTAGGATAATTCCAATCTGTTGATTTGCTTGAAGATCCATGTTGCTCAGAAAATCTTGGAGTCCTTGCTGGCGTGACTTTGTTTGGTGTCTTCTGTTGTGATTCTTGCTGCTCCTTTATGCTACATCATCTTCTTCCATTAGTGGCACTTGTGCATCAACTATTTTGTCTATACTACCATTCCATGATTCTTGTTCTTTGAATAGAATATATTTGCTAATTATGGTCTTCTTGGTGACAGGGTTATGCAATTTGTAAGCTTTTGATTGCTCACTATAATTAGTAAATATGCACTTTTCACTTTTATGATCCAACTTACCTTTTAGCTCTTTAGGCACATGTGCATAAGCTACACATCCAAACACTCTAAGATGAGATACATTGCAAGACATACTTGACCATGTTTCTTCTAGTACTCTGTTCATCACACTCTTTGTAGGAGATCTATTTATCACATAAACAACACATGCAATTGGTTCTTCTAAATACTCATTAGACAAGTTTCTTCCTTTCAACATGCCCCTCGCCATGTTCATAATTGTCCTGTTCTTTCTCTCTGCTACACCATTCTGTTGCGATGTGTACTTGGTTGTAAATTGTCTTTTGATTCCATGTTGTTTGCAATAATCATGGAATGCCTTTGAATCATATTCTCCATCACGATCTGACCTCAGTACCTTGATCTGACGATCACTATGGCTCTCCACTAAGGCTTTGAGTTCATTGAACTTTTCAAAAGTTTCAGACTTTTTCTTCAAGAAGTAACCCCATGTCTTTCAGCTATAATCATCAATGAAAGTGAGAAGTAACAACTTCAACTAATCGATTGTGTCCTCATAGGTCCACACAGGTCTGTATGCACTAGGTCAAGGGGTTGCTTTGCTATGTATGCAACTCCCTTTGGAAATCTTTCACGGTGTTGCTTTCGCAAGATGAAACACACACAAGCACTAGCAGATTCTTTCATGGGAGGTAATCCTCTAACCATATGTTTCTACTGCAATAATCTTAAACCAGAAAAGGGCAAGTGTCCAAACTGAAAGTGCCATAGCCAATAATCATTAGAACATGCAACTATAAAAGAACTGACTTGATCACAGTAATTCATAACAAGAGGAAAGAGTCTTTTCCTCATCATCTGCACCTTTGCTATTAGCTGCTTGCTTGGGGGCTTGTCATGTATAACACACTCTTGTCCTTGAAAAGTAACTTTGTATCCTTTATGCGTCAATTGACCAACACTTATTAAATTATGTTTGAGACCAGGGACGTAATATACCTCTGAGATTGTCTTCGTCTCCCCTTGCTTGGTCAGAGCGTTGACCACTCCTTTGCCATCTACATGCACAGTCTTGTCAATCCCCATGTTTACCTTTGACTTCACAGATTGATCGAAATTTGCAACCAAATTCTTCTTGCTTGTCATGTGGTTACTGCAACCACTATCTAATAGCCACACGTTATCAGAAGGTTCATGCATTGTATGGAAAGCTAGGAGCATGGAGTTAGTATTCTTTGTAGTGACATTAGCTCTATGGTTTCCTTGATCAGATATCTTCTTCCTGCAAGCACAGGCATAGCGACCAAATTTATTGCAACAATAACACCTCACCTTGGATTTATCAACTCTTTGATTGTTGTTGAAGCTTTCGCTATTGTTTCTAGTTTCATGTTCCTGCTCTTCTCGGCCATTTCTCTGACCACCATGTCTTCCACCTTGTCCTTTGCCTCTCAATCTACCTTTGCCTACTTCTGTCTCTTGAAATAGAAACCTCGCTTTTAAAAGTGGTTTCCAAAGTGGAATCCTTATTTCTGTCTATCCTTGCCTCATGGGATAGAAGTGATCCCATCAACTCATCAATTGTTAGCGTTTCCAAATCCTTCGCTTTTTTGATGGCTGCAACCACAACGTCAAATTTGGTAGACAAAGACCTGAGGACCTTCTCAACCATTGTCTGGTCTTTAATATCATCACCATAAATTTTTAACTGATCTACGACAGTGATGACCCAATTCATGAATGAATCAATGTCATAGGCCTCCTTCATCTGCAGACTTTCATAATCTCTTCTAGTATTCTACAACTTAACAATATTGACTTTGGCCATACCTTTATAGCTTGTCACCATTGTCACCCATGCTATCTTCGCTGAATACATGATCATAATTTTCTGGAACACTGCTTGGTCCACTCCCTACTCAATAAACTACAACACTTGTGCATTCTTTCTGGTCTTTCTTCCATAGTTCCCTCTTTGCATTAGTGAGGGCTCGTTCTTTTACTTCATTCTTAGTTTCTGAAAACCCAAACTGGACATAATCCCACACATCATGAGCCTTTAATGTGGTCTCCATCTTAATGATCGACACATCATAATTCTTCCCTGTGAAAGGAGGAAACTATGGTTGGAAGCTGGAGGAAGCCATCTTAAAAAAAACCTTCTCTTCAAATAATAAAGAAAACCCTAAAATTCCTTTTAATAAACTTAATGTAATAAATCCTTTTTTGAAGTCCTTTCAAAAAACCTTTTATTATAAAAAGACTTTAAAAAAAATCTTTTATAAAAATCCCTTTTTAAACTTTATGAGTCTCTTGGAACATCTTTATAAAAAATAATCACTCATATTAAAGTACCCTTAACATATAACACCTCTATAATAAAATAACTCCATAAATCACTTTAATGTTAAAAAGGTGTGCATAATCCTTTAAAAAAACAACCTCCACAAATCACTTCTATGAATAACAACCACGTGTTATTTGGACTCCCCACGTGACTTTGAAAACAATTTAGAGCTTAGCCTTTTAATAAAAAACTCAAACCTACAATTGACCTTTAATTTGCTCACAAATTTTGTCGACACAATTTTCGACAGGGTGGAGGTGCATTCATATGCTAAAAGATAAAGAATTGTAAGTTTGCCCTATTTCAATGCAATTTAGCATAGAGGGGAGGTGTGTTGATCAATATACCTTAATTATCCCACAATTTTGCAACGCACCTTAATTATGTTAGTTTTTGTAGCATCAAATGTGTTCTAGCCACGAAATTTTGTGGAGAGGCTAGACTACATGAGATCTCCAAAACTCCGAAATCGTTTTGGAACTTCCCCTTGGAAATGACCTAATTAGATTATTAACCAGTTTTTAAATATTTCTTAAGTCTAAACTTAGGGGATATAGGTTAATTAATCAGAACTAATCAAGTCAAGGTATGAATTTTCTAGAAACTCACATGGATCGACTTCTAGTTAAGCCTAGCCATCGATTAAGCTTTAATCTTGGCCATTGGAGTCCCAATAGAGGATTATAAGAAGAAATCGATGGCACTTGGAGAGTACACTTGAGTAATTTGATTTTCATGAGCAAATCGATTTCTTGAGTTGCAACAGTCAGTTGTCGGAGAGAGAGGTTGTGAGATCGAAGCACTGAAAGAGGGGCAGAGATAGCGAAGTCGGAGGAAGGTTTCCAGATCCGGTGAGTGCATTTGCAGAGAGGCAAGAGAGCCACAGAGTGGCTGATGTTGGGGCAGCGCAATAACTTCTAGAATCAAAGTCGATTTGTTGGGAGAGATTGATGTTTTCAGTTCTAGAGGCCAGGAAGGAGTCCTAGAGTGTCGAAGAAGCACCTTTCTAGTCAGCAAAAGGTAGAACAACTTCATCAGAGTCCAGTATGAGGCTAGACGTCCAACCAACTATGCAGAGTGGCATAAAGGCTTAGAGGGCTGAAATTCTAAAGGCAAGTTGTGCTGAGAGATTGCTTGTGGGGTGAGGAAAATTCCTCTCCAGATTATTGCGAATATTTCTCTGTATGATTGCCAGTTTCGACTTCCAGTTGTACTCAGATTATTTCATTGTTGCATAATAATAAAACCCTCAACTGTTGCACCAATTTTCCCAAGTTGGGTTTTTCCGGGGACTATTGTCCAAAAAAAATTGTGTTATTTTATTTGTGCTACTAGCATTTCTTCCAACATTTATTCTTTTGCAGTTTTATTTGTGTAGGTTGCAGTGTGATTTATTCAGTATTTGTTGAAGCAAACAATAAATTGTTAAATTGAATTAACAATTAGGAGAATAATTTCCAGTTGTTGCAATAGGATTCTAGTTTGGAATTTTCACATGGTATCAGAGTGCAATTGATCAGACAGAGAGCTCAAAGACGAAGAGAGAAGGCATTTGGCTGTTCAGTGTGAGAAGCAAATCAAAATTCCCAGGGGCAGTGTAGTACCTTTGCCAAAAGGCCAAATTTCTTGAGGAGATTCGATTTTTTTTAGGGGCAGAAAAATTCGATTCTTCCAGATCGAGTGATTCTAGAGGCAGATGGAGCAACTCATTTTTCGTTGGGAAGATCTCTAGTTGGACATAGAGGGTTTTACAACAATTCACTAGAGTAAAACCAACATCGAGTGGAAGAGAGAAGAAGCACACGCAACAAAGGAAAAATTTCTCTCGGGGGATCTCGAGTTTTAGAGATCTAATTTTTTCCAGTTGCAGATTGGCAGTCGTTGTGAGCATATCTTCTCACTCTAGAAGGGAGTACGAGTAATAGATCCAACAATTGAGATGTGGGAAAGAGGGAGATTTTCTGATTTATTTTCTCCAGTTTTGAGTCTCATAGATTTTGCAGCTTTCCAGGGATGACCGTACAAGATTGCCAGAGGAGGCCGTGCAAGTTATCCAAAATGCAGATCTGGGTAGCAGGTCAAGTTCCAGTTGCCAGAGGAAGTGCAAGTTGTCTAGTGTGAGTTGCAAAGAAAGCAAGGGTCCTAGCCAGCGACTAGGCTCGAAAGGAGATAGTGGGGCACCAGATCCAGGTGGAGGAGTATGAGACTCCGGTGTGCCAAATGGGCAAGGTCTATCATAGTTGCAACAAGGAGATTAGCCATATTGATTCTAGATTGTTGTAGCAGGACCATCACCTTTGCTACAGGAGCCCACAGTATCATAGTAGTACGTTCAATATCGGCAGACGCAGTCTGTCATTAGATAGTTGCAAATCTAGTTGCAGCCAGTACCTGGGAGACAATTGTAGAGCTAGATGTAGTGACACAGGCAATGCGAATTTTCCAGTTGCAGGATGCAAGTGCAGTTCTAGCCAGAATATTGTTAGTGCAGAACCATTTAGTTCAATTTCTAGTGTAGGAGGACAGTGCGAGTAGCCAGGGGGAGCAGAGAGATTTCCAATAGGGAAATCGAGACTCAAAGGTAGTGTAGCTTCAGAGGGAGCAACTCTTGGAAGTTGGTACTTTAGGATCTGAGGAGATCAGACTCTTTATTGCGATAGTTGCAACAAAAGTACAGAAGCATCAATAGAGAAGTAGCAACAACCAAATGAGTAGATCATACTTCGCATTTTGTTGACATACCTCTAGGAGTGAGGTGGAATGGCTTGGTGTTGTACCCCAGAGCGCTACAGATCAGCAGGATACTTGAGGAAGTCCACCTCTTGGGTCAATACCTTGCTACGAGGGCCCACAATGTTCAGTAGCAGGATGGGTCGGTGGCAGTAGATGTAGTCAAATGCCAAAGTGGCAGATGCAGAGTCTAGTAGTAGTCAGATGCTGAGGAGCGCAGTGTAGAGTTGGCAATAATGCAGAGTTAGCAGTAGCACAAATTCCTTAGTGTCTCGGGAGACAGTTGCATCTTAGTGATCACAGAGGATTTTCTATTTAGGATGCTTTTCAATTGCAGTGGTTGCAGTGGCAGCAACAGATGAGAGGGAGTTGTAGTGTAGATGTAGAGTTGGCAGCAGTTCAGCAGGGTCAACAGCAACACAAATGTAGTGTATATCAGAGTTGCGTAGTGGTTGGTGGGTAGTATGGCCAGACACAGCTGTGTGACAGGAGATGATGTAGAGACAATGTACTGTTACGAGATGCATAGTAGACCACTAGAACACATTCCTCGCTAAGAGGGAGTGTTAGTATTTGTAGCATTGGATGTGTTTTGGCCACAAAATTTTGTGGAGAGGCTAGAATACATGAGACCTTCAAAACCCAGAAATCGTTTCTGGAAATTTCGCCAAGAAATGACTTAATTAGATTATTAACCAGTTTTTAAATATTTCTTAAGTCTAAACTTAGGGAATATAGTCAATTAATCAAAATTAATTAAATCAAGGTGAGTGTTCTAGAAACTCACACATATCAACTTCTAGTTAATCCTAGCCATCGATTAAGCTTTAATCTTGGTCGTTGGATTCCCAATAGATGATTATAAGAAGAAATTGATAGCACTTGGAGAGTACACTTGAGCAGTTCGATTTTCATGAGAAAATCGATTTCCTGAGTTGCAACAGTTAGTTGTTTGAGAGAGAGCTAGTGAGATCGAAATAGTGAGAGAGGGGTAGAGACAGTGAAGCCGAAGGAAGGTTTCCAGATCTAGTGAGTGCATTTGTAGAGAGGCAAGAGAGCCACAAAGAGGCTGACGTTGGGGCAATGAATAGCCTCTAGAGGAGAAGTCGAATTGCTGGGAGAGATTGACGTATTCAAACCTAGAGGTTGGGAAGGACTCCCAGAGTTTTGGAGAAGTGTCTTTCTAGTTAGCAGAAGGCAGAACAACATTAGAGTCTAGTCCAAGGTTAGACGTCTAGCCAGCTACACAGAGCTGTGCAGAGGCTTAGAGGGCTGAAATTCTGAAGGTAAGTTGTGTCGGGAGATTGCCTATGGGGTGAGGAAAATTCCTCTCCAGATTATTGCGAGTATTTCTTTGTAGAATTTCCAGTTTCGGCATCTAGTTGTACTCAGGTTATTTCACTATTGCATAATAATAAAACCCTAAGTTGTTGCACCGGTTTTCCGAAGTTGGGTTTTTCCGGGGACTATTTTCCAAAAATAATTGTGTTATTTTATGTGCGTGCAAGCATTTCTCCCATCATTTATTCTTCCGCAGTTTTATTTCTGTAGGTTGCAGTGTGATTTATTTAGTATTTGCTGTAGAAAACAGTGAATAAATTGTTAAATTAAATTAACAATTAGAAGAATAATTTCCAGTTGCTGCAATAGGATTCTGGTTTGGAATTTCACAAATTATTCGACAATTTTGCAATCTGAAACAATCACTGATTTTCTTCACTTGGCCTTCTTCTTCACTGGCTTTGATGGCTCTATGGATCTTGTGATCCTTCCTCGGCTTTGATACCAATTTGTTGGTAAGGCGGAGGAGATAAAACACAAATTTAACACACAAAACACACATGAGCTGCGTTTCTTCTATTGATCACACAAACTTGATGAATGCAATGAACCCGGTGAGGGGTATTTAAATTTTTTCCGACTAGCGACTTGACTAAAATAATTTGACATGCAGCCACACACTAAATTCGACTTTATTCAAAATACGACTTAGCTTGACTTGACTCAACTTGACTGAAGTTGACTCAGTTAACTGACTCTAATTTTAGACAACTCTTCATGTAGGAGTAATTAGCTATTCTAACACATTAGAGATAAGATCCAATAATGATATCTGTTTAGTTGTTAGGATTCAGGAATAGCACTTAGATGGTTAGGTAGTTGAAGATTTTGTTTAATTTCGTAAACACTAACAGCATTAGAATAGCTCTCAAGCCAAGCATTGCAGAACATGTGTGAAATTTTGTTAGCTTGTTGAATTTTAAAGCAGTGAATGAAGATGATTGATTTTATATCTGGGATGGCCATTCTTCGTGATTGTAATCTGGCCTTTTTGTAATTTTTATTGTCTGGTTCAATTCTAGCAGTAATCATGCAAACGTACCTGAGGTAATCTTGAGAGCTATTGCTCCCTTCGTCCTTGGTGCTAAATTTCTTCTGTGATTTTTGGCATCACATATTTTATCACCATGACCTCAAGTGGATGCTTCATTGCGGTTAACGTGAGTGGTATCTTATTTGGTCTGAGATAAAAAAGGTCTAGTGGAATGTCTTAACTGACTCCTAAGCTATGACTATTTCTTCTAACTTTAATAATTCTGCAGTGACAGTGATTGCTATGTTTGTCCAGCTTTCTGTGCCCAGCAGATGTACGAAGTTACCAACTTATACTTTGTTAAAATGGTCAACAGGGCCTGTTCTCTCTCTCTCTCTCTCTCTCTCCCTCTCTCCCCTTCCTTTTGGGTTCTCATGAATATACTGGCTGTAATTGAAGCGGTTGTTATCAAGTTTTTGGCACACTTACTATTGCATTTTCACAATTCCATCGTGCTGGCATGAGAGTTCATAGTGCACCCAATTATAATAAAATAATAATATTGTACTGCAAGTGGTCTACTCTAGATCTTGCTATGTGTTTGAAAGAGGTGAGCATTTGCAACTTAGGATTTAGAATGCCTTCCTCAACTCCTTCGGTTGGGTTTGTAAGAGGTTGAGTTTCTTTCGATCTTGGCAGCCTGGATCAGACCCTAGGTAATAAAGGTAGAGGTTTGACTGCTTGTGAATCATTTCCTAGCCCTAACTTGTCGCAATAGTATTATACCTGTGGTATAGATGCTTGCAGTCCTGGTAATTTTCTGATGCTGTGAAATTTCTGTTGTGCTATGATGTGGTCACATAGAATGGATCTTGACAAAGTAATTTGGGACTTTAGTTTCTTGTAAGCAATTCTTTTTACGTAACCATGGATTGTCTTTACAACTGAAGAAATATCTGTGATTGAACTGTTTATGTCATGCAGTTTCTTAGTAGAACTACTAATACTGATGGGAAAAGGTAAGTCTTCTGGATGTAAATTTACTTGTATAAGATGCAAATTGAGTTATCTTAACTGGATTGCAACAACTGAGAAATGTACAATGCTTTAACTCAGGCTTAGCCTTAGAATTTGTCGAGGTTTCACTTGGACTCGACTTGGATTCAGCTTGGAATCAGACTGGTTTGATATTTGACTCAGTTTACTAAAAAACTACATTAAATGATAAAATTCTAATGAAAAATTATATATTTTAATGATTCCATACCATTAGAGACAAAATAGGCAAATTTTGGTTATGTATATAATATGTAAGGGTGAAATTTGAATATATCAAAATGGCTCCAAGTTCAATACATATCTGAAACAATTTCGATAATCAATGAGGCACTAAATGGCCTCCAGTGTCCAAAAAACAACATGCTACAGGTTACTGGCCCAGTAATATCTCTGACAGCATGATCAATCATCATTGACATCACCACTGCTGAAAATGGGATCCTTGGTATGAGCTACAAAATTATCCTTTGGCTAGTAGTCCTTCGACTTGTCAGATTCCTCAGGGGAATCTGGAACTGTAGTAGTAGTACAAGTAGAAGCAGTGGATAAATAGCTAGTGCTTTCCAAGGCTGGTGCTATGCCTACTACTGGTGGATCCGAGTCCAAATCAATCCACTCAAAGTCATCAATATTATAATTAGGATTGAACTCTGTCGGGTGAATCTCCTCTACCCATTCTCTGCTTGGATCCACCACAAACAGTCCACGAGGATTGCCAAAGAAGTTCCAAGCTTACTCTAAATCACAACTCTTGGATGCTGTTTCAAAAACTCCAATATCTCAGAAATGCTAAATGAGAGGTGTGATGTTGTTGAAATTTCTAAGTATTACCCATTAGAAATTTTATTTGTATTCTCTAGTTTATTTCTCCTACTTGTTAATTACGAACAAGTTATTTAAACATATAAATATTGAAATAAACACAATACTGTCTCAACCATCTACAGATCAATAGCTGAAAGAAATAGTAAACGCACAAGTGACACCGTTATTTTTGGACAAATCGTCCTCGGAAAAACCCAATGCTGGAAAACCAGTGCAACAATTTTGAGGGTTATTTTATTATGCAGTCTATCCTTGAGTACAATTGGGTGCCAAACGTGCTCACCTGACAGAGAAAATAATATGGCAGTAATACCTCTCTAGTTGGAAGAAGATATTCAGAAAATATGCCCCACGAAACCCTCACTAGCAACCTTTGAAGCTTAGCGTTAGCCCAACTGGCCTCAGCGTCAGCCCAAAACCCTCTGTGTCAGCCCTTTGAGGCACAGTGCAACCTTTACGACCCTTTGTGTCACTCTTGCAGCCTCTGTTTGGATGACGCATGCCCTTCTGACCTCTGCGCTGTCTCTGTTGGGCTCTGCGTGTTCCCTTTGGCTCAGCATCTGCCTCTCTCTGCTTCTACGCAGTCTCTTGGCACTATCTTTGCCTCTCTGTTCCGTACTCATTGTCCCTCGCTGCAAACTGATCAAACCCCGCTCTAGAAAATCGAATGACTGATCACTCTAATGTGTTCTCCAATTGACTCTCGAACCTATTATACTTTTCTTATTGGTCCTTCAACAACCGAGATTACATCTCGAATCAACGGCTAAGATTAGATTTGGTTTGATCCATGTCATTTGGAACTTCTAACCAAGTTTTATATTAATACCCATTAATATTTTATTTTTTCTAAGTTTAGACTTAGGAACTCCATTAAAAATATTAATTATTTTAATATCTCCTTAACCGAGTAGAATTTGCCGAAACCATTTTTGGGTTTTGGAGATCTCATGTGCTTTAGACTCTCCACCAATCTTCATGGCTAGAGCACATCTGATGCTACCCGAAATCAACAGATGCAAATAAATTTTTTAGGGTTCAAGGTATAGAATATAGGTTTTATGTAATTTTTTTGGAACTGAGTTGTTGCTCAGATTGTGTGCCTTAGAGAGGAAATTGATTGACTTGACCGAGTAGGTACAGACTCAAGATAGTTGGACCGGTTTGGTAATGAATGAGCTGAATTGTACATTGATTCACCTGGTTTGTTAGAAATTCAGAAAGGCAGAAAGATTTTCTTATTCTTGATAATTACTTGTGATGTTTCTTATTAGTACAATCCTTTATATATTTTTTCCTTTAGTTCATCAAGCATTTACTGAAGCAACAACACATAAAACAATAGACACTAGATGTAGGCACTATGCTAGGGCAAAACCCCCCTCGAGGGGAAAACCCAGTCAAGAAATTTTTCCTTGTAATAGTTTTGTTTGAGACTCTTCACCCTAGACCAAGACCAGAACTTCCCTCCACACCAAGCCAACCTCCTAGAATTTCGACCTGTTTTCGGGAACTTCAACTAGGCAACAACTTTCGGCAACTGACAGCTTCTGGCAACAGAGAAAACTTGGAAGACTTTGATCTCCCAATCCAGAACATGAATCAGAGAGAGGCACCAAAATTTCGATTTTTTCTTTCTCCCTAGACTTCCACAAACTCGCATTCACTTCGGGTTCCCTGGAACAAACTTTGCACTTTTCCCAGCTACAAGAGATATCGAACTTCTTGTGAGTGAGTGATGCTTCAAATGACTTCAACTAGCTTGTATTTATAGGCTTCTTGTGGGTTGAATTAGGGCCCTTAGGCTGACTTGATCTTCTTCTAGGCCGACATGGTGTGGAGGATACATAAATCATATTTGACTCAATACTTAAACTTTTTACATGATTCAAAAGCCCAAGAAGGGTCTCTTTAAAAGTACAATGACTCCATTGACTCAGAATAAATCCTAGAAGTCCTCAGTGGGGACTTTGACCTAAAACATGGTGACCCAAGCATGAAACCCATCCTTTAATAAGTCACAATGATAATAATAATAATAATTTTCTTTATTCTTTTGACAAGTACATTACAAGATGACTCAAATATATTAAATGAAGACTGAACCTAGGTACATTTTCCAACATGTTTCAGTACCCAAGTTTCCCTTGAACTGATTGCAAGGCTGGGTTGGTATGGTTTGGAGTCAACTCCGTCAACTTGGTCGATTGCAAGTGTGTGTTGACTGATTTTTAAAACACTTGTAGGAGACATGTTGGCCATCTTAGAAATTGTGGCCGTTTCTTTTGAATAGAAGTGGCATAATAAGTATACAAGTTGATAGTAGCATGCACATAGATAAACTGGTAGTCTGTGCACTGGTTTTCTTGGAGTTCTGTCCATTTTTGCATTTCAATATTCTGAGGCTTCCCATGTCTGCCCTCAGATTTAATATAAATCATAATTTTTATTCAATTTCTCTTATCTCAGTAGCACATTTGAGAAGATTGCAGTTCAAATCAATCTGGTTTGTTGGGCTTTCATTTCTGCTCATACATACGTTAGTGAAATTATGGTGTTTCAGTGAATGGCTGTTGTTCGATCCGGTGGTTTTAATAGCTTTCATTTTTTCATGTTTGGCTGTAAACAAGTTTTCTGAGATGAAATTGTTAACCTTTTTGATACAGATTTGCTGCCTCCAAGAAGGTGGATAAGCAGGAGAAATCTGATACTGCGTTAAAGAAATTTGACTTGCCTACAACAAATACGAATTCCCTAGTTGAGGATGGGTTACCTCCTCTTCATTCGCAAGTTGATCCAGTAAGCTTATAATCTGTTACCCCCTTTAAAGTTCCTTGGTGTCTTCAGTTCTGTTGGCTTTGTATTGAAATATGAAAGATTTGTTATCTGGTCATGGTTGCAGGTCCTATCCAGCAAGCTTTATGCTGCCTTGCGTCACCTACGAACGATACTTGTCAATGAAGCTGGAGGAAATCTCATGCCTTATCATATTTTGGGGTCTGTATTGTTGATTGACTGTGCTTGTAATAATCTTGATTGAGAATTGTGCCTTTTTCAAAAGCTGTCTTTCCAATATTTATGTTTGGATGCTATTGTTTTGCACCTGGTTATGGATATTTTGTCAATTCAATGAATTAAATCAATACCTGTCCATTTCGAGGTAAAGTCCTGTCTTAGCTATGCAACTAACACATGCTCTAAATCTGAACTTAGGAATGCTGTCCTGCAGCAGATCAGCAAAAGGGTACCTAGAACAACAGAGGAATTGCTGGAAATAAATGGTATTGGAAAGTAAGATTCTTGACAAAGGCTACTGTTTGTTCCTCAGGTTTCATCAAGTTATGTCGATTTGGCATTTCCTGTAGGTTTGAACAATGCTGTTGATCTGTTGGAAATTTTGTTGTCTTAACTTGCCCACTGGCACTTATGCAGGGTGAAGGTTAACAAATATGGTGCACGATTGCTTGAAACCATTTCATCTGTAGCAAATGAATTTCAAAACACAGGCAAGAGTGTAGCGGCTTTGGATACACTTGTTAGTGATGAATACATCACGCTGTCATCCAAAAGGAGACGAGATGCTGTATTTGACTCGGATATGGATTTTACTGAAGATGACGATTTTATTCAACGTGGGAAGTCAACAAAGAAAAGACAATCAAAGAAACAATCAGCTAATATGAAGGAAACTACATGTTCAAATTTAGAGCCTACTTGCTCAATGGCATCAGTTCCTCACAATTCTGCGCCTTCAAATAATTTACTCTCCTGTTCTGGACAGCAAACAGGCACCTCATGTTTTGTGCTGGCTTCTGAAGGCAATGGCCTAGATATACCAGAGGGCTTTACTCTGACAAATGATCTCGACAATGTTGAACCAAGCATGAACAAAAATTCTGATGTACCGGATGGTTTTATTCTCACAAACGATCTTGACAATGTAGATCCCAGGAAAAATCAAAATGGTGGCAGAGTTTTACCATCTTCATTGAATTTGAAACACAATCAATCTGACTCAAAGATTGACAGTATGTTTGCCAAATATGCTTTGAAGAAAGTTCACAGATAGCCCTGGTTATGGTTTGATTTACTTGGTGTAAATATTTCCCCCAAATTAAACCTGCTCCTGCTTGATTTCTTTGGCAGAACATGTTTTTCTACTTGTTCATTAGAGCTATTGGTAATTGAATACCTGGATCAGAGAGTGAATATCTCTTATTCTTTGGAAGTGATTTCTGCTTTGTTAAATGCGTGTCAACTAGCTCTTTAGCTTCAATTTATTATGACTGCTGTCTCTTTCCAAGCAAATGCCTTTGTGCCAAGTATGTGGAAGGTTTGGTGGTTAATGTTGAATGACAAACAAAATGAAAACTTACTCCATCTTGGACCAATCTTTTAGCATCAGGCTTACTGTACTCTTCAATATAATGCTAATATCATTCCCACTTTCGAATTATTTGAGAATATGACATTCATTCCGATATAGCTTGAAATTAGCTAAAAACACGGAATTCCAAGAAGGTTGCTACCAATAAAATCTTTGTACTGCAAATGTTTTTGTAAATGGACCACTATTGAACATATCAGCTTAAACTAACACTCTCTTTTGAGTATATAAATACAAGTCTGGTCTGAGGTAAAAGTTAAAGATATTTAACATAGATGCCAAAATTTCATTTCAATTAGTATGCTTTGTGAAACGTCTATCTTAAATATAGGTGTATAAGTTCTTATTACAAGTTGTTTCTTGCTCTTTAAGCAATATTAAAGAGGGTGGATGGTTTATTAGTCTGCAAGTTCTGTACCAAAGCAGAGCTATTGACAAAAATGTGTGTTTTTCCTGTCTCAGCTGGTTCTTGAGATTGGATACTGGAATGGAATAAATGGAGGCCAAGGAAATATCTATAAAAGGTATTAAATATTGTTTTGATTCTGGGAAAGGATCTAGCATGTACCACAATAGGTCTAATTTGTAATTTGGATGGACATTTTGCAATTTGAGTTGTGAATGTGAAGCTTGATTTTGATTTTGTTTTTATTTGGTTCAATTTTTTAAATACCTGCAAGGATTTTACAGAAACAAGTATTTTGATGTATGGAGATCTGTATTCAAATTGTGTTATGAGTCAAAATGCGTATTTAATAGTGGAGCTATGTTGCGGTCAAATGCACAACCTGAATGGATTACTTTTTCTTAGCTTGATGGTTTGAAATGGGTAGCTGGGGTAAAGAGCATGCCTACATTTATGACTCAATATCATTTCTCTTCAAAATGAGCATTTTCACTTATTGTTTTGGTCAAAATGGCAAAACTAACAAGGCTGGCTTAATCGCATGCTTGCAACAGTTGTATTTGACTTGTTTGCAACATTATATCCTAGTAGTGCTTTAGTAGTTAAGGTGCAATTTCTTGTTTGTTTAAATGGCTATTTTTATTGGGAATGCAACAGTTGAGATTGAAATTTCCTCGAGATTGAACTGAGCATGTTGAGAATAATTCTACCAAATAGTAGTTTAAAGATGCCAATTGTTTCTTGCAAGAAGGATAACCAAAGCAAATACTTTGATGAGGGGGTGGTATTGAATAAGCTCTGGAGGGTTGAAAAGAGCCAAACTCTTTCTTTATTGAATGTTCCAATTTATCTTTGTTGTAGGTTGGTAAACAACAGTCAATAGGAAATTGGACTTCAACACAAGAATGACTATATGATGGATGCTCCTTGTGTATTTGTTATTTGGATCTGTGTTTGGATGGGCGCTAAATGAAGACTTGCTTTTGGTTGGCTTAAGAAAGATTTGATTTCTGTAAGGGTCTTGTATACCTGAGTCTCTTATTTTTCTAAGCTAGTCCCTTAGATATTTGGTTGTACATGTATTCAATGTTATGGTGAACTTTTATTGTACATATTATAATGAGTGCTTGTGGAATTTGTGGATGCATGTGAAAGATTGTTTGAGCCCTTGGAAAAGACCTTCAATGACATGCAAATTGGGAGAATGCTATGACATGACCATCGCAGTGGTCATGCATAGGATCTTTTGCACAAATGTAGCTGGCAAAAATGAATATTTAATAAAATAGAGAGAATTTATGAATATAGATGGCATTATCAATGCTATCCATGTGTATAATGGTTGTAATTTGTAATGTCCCTTTCGCTAATAGCGATTGCAGAGGGGATGACTTAGTAGCCTATCTTGATTCTTGTGGATAACCGTCGGAAGAATAAAGGGGATCAATTAATTCTTTAATTTCATCAAGGGGAAACACAACATTTCTAAAGTGATATTAGATAATTAAATTAAGAGTCGTAAAGTCAAGTGACTCATGGTATATTAGTGACCCTTGGCATTTGAGTGAATTTTTTTATAGAGAAAGGATAGAAGTTCATTTTGGGACATAATGGGAATATTTGTGAATTGAATTCAGAAAGCTCTTGTGGCTTGTTTTGTGATACTTGCATACACAATAATTGAATAGAAATATGTTGTCAAAGTGTTTGATGAAATACATGAAAGGATATTTGGGATTTTTTTGCAAATTAAATTAGTAAGATTATTAGGGGGACTTTATAGTGGTATTTAAGTTGGTTTTCTTGCTAGCTTGTGAAGAATATCTTATTGGATGAATATGGAGGACAAGGGTTATATTACCCACAAAAGACAAAGGAACGAAAATGATCTTCCTCACTCTGAATTTGAAGAAGGAACATAAATGGGTGACCGAGATGATCAATTGTGGGAAAACATCAGGGAAGACCTCAATAATTTGGCAAAGGGACAACAAGAAATGATGCATGAAATGGTGAGGTTAGCGAGAGTTGGCGTAGGTTTTCACTTAGTCTATAACCAATATTCAAGGAAATCAACAGAACCCCAATAACAATGGTGCAAGAGGGTCAAATGACCGCAATGGGCAACATGTCGAGGCGAGCAATACTTCAACCTGGCCCAACATAATCCCTAGTCGTCAAGAAGGATGACATGTAGACCTTTCTTACCCAAGTTTTTGGAGGAGTCGCCAACAAAAAACTAAGGGAAATAAAGGCTAGGAGAATATTTATTGATTATCAAAGGAAATATCAAGGATTGGGAGCATAGTTTCATATGACAATGTCCCTACAAGATTTTTGCACTATCAAGCTCAGGAACAAACCTGCAGATTATAATTAGGGGTTGCAAAATTATGAGTCTAAGGAAATCATGAAAAATAACTATGCCTTCTTTTAATGGGTCATGTAGTTGAACGACTAGAGGTTGGGTGCAAAAGTTGGGTACATACTTCCAACTTAATTCCATGACAGAAACAAAGGCTATCCAATATGTTGCATTAAACTTGGAGGGGGAGGCACATGATTGGTTGTACCATGTGTTAGTCGCCTTGGGACACTCTAGTATCACCTCTTACCTAGAATTCACACAAAGATTGATAAATTGGTTTGATAAGGACCTTGAGTTACATTTCAACGAGCTTGTGCAACTCAGGAAGATAGGGACGGTCGATACTTGCATTAAGAAGATTGCAGTCATGGTGATCGACATGTCGGAACACAATCGGTCATGTTGTTCATTGAGGGCTTATCCAAGTCACTACGTGGTTGGGTTAAGGCCTTTAAAATAAATTCATTGAAGGAAGCTATCATGAAGACTCATAGTATGGAGGACATAGTTCCCAAAGGTAAAGTTGTTTCTAAGCCTCTCCTTTTGCAAAAACACAAGAAGTATTTATTGAAGGGTTGGTTTGGGAAAAGCAAGATGGACAATGAGGCTTGAGAGGAACTAGAGAGAAAGAAGCTTTGTTTTAATTGCAAAGAACGTTGGGTACTAGATCATAGATGCATGGGGAAAGGCGAGGAACACTATATAGAAGTATTCTTCAATAGTGTGAAGAAAAAGAAACATGATCAACTCCGTACAATGGGCATAACAATTTAGATGAGGAGCCACCATCAATGGAAAAGAGAGATGGCATTATGTCTAAACTCTCATGTGCTCCCAAATATAATACTTTCAAGGTCAGAGGAGTGGTGCAAGGATAGTGAGTCACTATTCTAATCGATGGTGGGTTAAGCCAACATTTTATTGACTCTGGCTTGGTAGCCAAAAAAGACATTCCTATAGAGGAATTTGGGTTTCATGTGGAGGTGGATATTGGTCCTAGGATGACATGTACTAGGAAGGTCCCATAGAGCTAAAGATGGGGGAATATTCACTAGCATATAATTTCTATGTGGTGGAATTGGTCGAAACTAATCTTGTATTGGGTGTTCAATGGCTTGTCTCTATAGGGAGATGTTGGAAGAATTATCAAACTATGTAGATGGAGTTCACCACAACAGATGGCCAAAAGGTGCTTTTGAGGGGTATGACCAATGGCACCCCTTGGGTGGTTACAACCAAAAGGATTGAGAGTATTTCTCAGTATGGTGACATATCTTCGGTAGCGGAGTGCTTGATAACATCACTGAAACCTTTAGATAGGACCTAACAATATCATGCAAATATTTATTCATTTTGAATAAACATGACAAGGTATTCAGGGACAATCCACTTGGAATACTTCCTAATAGGTTTGAGCATACATTGAGCTTGAAGAGGGGGCCAAACCAATGATACCAACCCCATACAAACACCCTAAAATGTTCAAGGAGGAAATAGAAAAGGCCATTAAGGAGTAACTAGTAATGGGGCACATCAGACATAGTTTTGGTCTATTTGCTTCATCTGTAGTATTGGTCAAGAAGAAGGATGGGACCTTGAGAATGTGCATCTACTATTGGGCCTTGAGCAAAAAGACAATTAAAAGCAATTACCCTACATAGAAGATCTATGAACTACTAAATGAATTGCATGGGGCAATTTACTTTTCAAAGATTGATCTTAGATCAAGGTATCACCAGATTAGGGCCAGAGAGCAGGGCATCCCCGATATCGCTTTTTGGTACCATTATGGGTACTATGATTGTTTGGTCATGCCGTTTGGATTGGCCAATGCACTATAACTTTCTAGTCATGCATGAATCATATTTTCAATAAGTAGTTGCAAAAATTCCTTTTAGTATTTTTTATGATCTTTTGATATATAATGACTTGGGAGGACTACTTGCAACATTTGGATGAGGTGTTAGGAATATTGGATGAGCAATCACTATATGCCAAGGAATCCAAATGTGAATTTGGCATGACAATGATCTTATGTCTAGGCTATATGATCAATCCGCAAGGGGTACAGGTGCATCAAGAAAAGATCCAGGCAATCCTAAATAGGAAGATACATAAGACTTACAAAGTTACAAGGATTCCTAGGAATTTGCAACTACTATCAATGATGTGTCAAGGGGTATAGTTGGTTGTGACTCTGACGAATTTGATGAAGAAAGGGGCCTTTATCCGAACATAGGAAGTTCAATAGACATTTGATAAGTGTAAGGAGGTAATGGGCACTTGCCCAATTTTGCCACTTTCAAATTTCACTTAGCCCTTTGTGCTCGAGTATGATGCTTCAGGAGAAGGGTAGGAGTTTTGATGCAGAATAAGCACCTAATTGCATTTGAAAGCAGGAAGCTCAAGGAGACGAAGAGAATATATTCCATCTATGACAAATATATGCTCACCATCATGCATGTGTTGGCCAAGTTCAAACAATATCTAGTAGGTGGCAAGTTTGTGGTTATGACTGACCACAACAGTTTATGATATTTCCTAGAGCAGAAGGGCTTGAACAAGAGGTAAAAAAATTGGATAAGCAAGATACAAGCTTATGACTTAGATATTGAGTACATGAAGGGCAAGAAGAAATTTGTTGCACATTCCCTTTATAGGAGACCGACAACATGCTCCCTTATGGAGATTTTAATTGATTTGAGATTACACCTATTAGTGGAGTATTCCAAGAACAAATTTGCTTGCACACTGATGGATGGGCACATCTAGGATGACAGGTACATGGCAGTGCACGAAATCATCTAACTATAAAGATAAGATATATCTAGTCCTGAAGTCCAAGATCAAGGAGAAGATCTCAAGGGCCCTTTATGCCTCACTCATAAACCACCTTTAGTTGGGAACCCTAGGTATTTTAAATCCTATAGACGGATCAAAGAAAGGCTTACTTGAAAGGGCCTCAATGATGATGTACTGAGGTATGTAATGAGTATTTGACTTATTAACAGAACAAGCCAGAGCTATTCATCCCATAGGTTTGTTGCAACTCTTGCCTATTCCAACACAGAAGTGGGAGTGTATCCATAGAATTTATCATACGCCTTCCTAGCGCACGTGGAAAAAATTTCATCTACGTTGTGGTTGATGACTTACCAAGTTCACACATTTGTTGTCCATTCAGAAAGAAAGGAAACATAGGTTTCCAAGTTATTTTCAATGAAATATTTACTCCATTGATTTCCTAAATACATTGTTAGTGACTAGGATATTATCTTTCTTTTCACATTTGGTAGGAGTTGTTCAGGTTAGTTGGAACATAATTGATGCCCAACACCAGTTATCACCCACAAATAGATGGTGGGATAAAGATTGTGAACAAATGAGTTGAAGGATATCTACGTAACTACGTGTTTGGGCAACATAACTCTTGGACCTGGTGGTTACATCTAGGTGAGCACTATTAGAACACCACCTATCTTGTGTCCATTGGTATCACCCCATTTCGAACATTATATGGCGATGATTCTCCTTCATTTATGGAGTTGGATTTTGGGAGTAAAGCTCTCAGGCCATGGATTGAATACAAGAGAGCCAAAATATTCTCAAGGCTCTTAAGGAGAGCCTACAAGTTGCTTAGGATCAATAGGAAAATATTTGTAGATAGGCACATGATTGAATGCAGTTTTAAGCAAGAAGACTTGGTTTTTTAATGGTTGCAACCATAAAGACAATCTTCATTGAAGAGAAGTGGAAAAAATTAAAACCACATTTTTATGGTCCTTACAAGGCTTTTATGGAGAGTGGAGAATGTAGCATATTAGCTCGTGATACCAAAGGAAAGCAACATTCATAATGTATTTCATGTATCATGCCTAAAAAGGCCCTAGGACAACATGTTATGAATTTGACAGGTTTACACCCACTAGATGAAGAGGGGTAGTTAGTATCGATTCCATAAGGGATGATGGACATCAGGGAAAGGAAGTTGAGAAGTAGGACGACCAAGGAATATCTTGTCAAATGGAAGAATTTGCTAGTGGAAAATGCCACATGGGAGGGAGATTAGATCTTACAACATCCCAACTTACAATTGCTTGAGGAGAAGCAATTTTGGGAAGGGAGTACTGTAATGTCCTTTTTTGAATAGCAACTGTAGAGGGGAAAAGGGGATCAATTAATTCATGTAGGCTATAGGCAGAAGAAAAATAAGGGATCAATTAATTATTTAATTCACCAAGGAGAAAAAGCAACATTTCTAGAGTGATTAGATAATTAAATTAAAAGAGTGGTAAAGTCAAGTGACCCATGATATTTCAGTGATCCTTGGTATTTAGGTGAGGAAATATTTATAAAACGAATATAGAAGCTTATTTTGGGACAGGATGGGAATATTTGTGAATTGAATTCAGAAAGCTCTTGTGGCTTATTGTGTAAGGGGAAACCTAGTGATAAACTAGTTTTGGTAGTGAGACTATCCACCCTAGTTGGTAAAGGTTGGTTTTGGTGGTGAGACTTATCCACCCTAGCCAATCTAGGGGAGGATTGTTGATTTTCTAGTGCAATCAAGACTAGTGTAGTTTTTCAAAATTGATAACTACTTCCAATGATACAATTAACCTTCTTTTAGAATTCCAATCATGAAGAAGTTATACATGAAAAACTTCAACCATTCACTTTCATAAATAGAGATCATAATGAACTGTGAAACATGAGACATGAGACACCAGAAATTACGCTAGTAGCCAAGGAAAATATCTCAAGGGGAAACCCAAACAATCTTTCCTTATGAGAAAGAGAATTCAATTCATCAATAGTACATCAGAATATTCCAACAACATTCCAAATCTGACCTCAATATTTCGAAGTCAAAACCAATCAACGGAGAAAGAAAATAGTCAATTTTGGTCAAAGTCTAATTTGCAACAGAGAGGCCCAATTTTGGCTTAAGGTAGCTTAGAATAGGAGGCCGAAATTCGGTCAAAGCCTCAGTCAAACAATTCTTTGAAATTCTCCATCAAATCCTCAGTCAAATTTGTAGTCAACCCAATTCAACAAACCCAGAAACAGGGGCAAAGTCATGGTCAAAAATATCCAAAGTATTCTTGAAGTATTCCACCTCCAAGAAAGTCAAATAACTTAGTCAAATAGAAGTACAATCTCTTAAGTTAACACTGGTCAAACATAAACTAGAAGGTTGGTCAACACAAAACAAAGTCTCCTTTGGCTTCTTCGCACATGTGGATATCTCTTTGTTATTCAAATCAAATATGTGTGATGGGATGGTGCCAAATGAAGTTCAACGAGGCCTTATATGTGATTTTGGAAGTGTTGGGGCCGACTTGTGCTTCTTAGGTTGACTTGGTTAAACATCAAAATTTGAAGATTCTCCATCAATTTTCCAATGAAAATACTGACCATAGCTACCCATTTTTCAACACTCCCTCTTAGCTAGGGAGGTAGTTTTCATTCTCTTTCAAGATCGATCTCCCTGACCATTCAATAGGTCTCTCAACCACAACCTAAGGGAGAGGATCTAAAGCACAAATATCTCTCTATCAAGATCAATATGTCCAACCAATCCATAGGTATCTCAACCACAACCTAAGGGAGAGATCACCAGTCTCATCATAAGGAAAGATACATAGCATCCAACACATCCCAAAAGCCACAACCCTATGACATCTATGTCAGTGCCCTACTTACCAGTGGGATCAATCAATGAGGCCAAAGCAATTGTACACACATGGTACATATCCCCCACCACAAACAAGGTCCCTCAATCCACGACCTAAGGGAGGAATCCCTATCTCAATCCCTGACTATATAGTCTCTCGATTCATGACCTAAAGGAGAGAACTCGAGATCAATCTCCTCGACCAATCCATAGGTATCTTGGAAATTGCCTAAGGGAGAGATCACAAAATTAGTGTCCCCGACCAAACTGGTCTCTCAGTCATCATGACTTAAGTGATCTTTCCATGCCTAGGAACCAAGCTCCCCGATTAGACTCATTGACCTTCTGGTCAATTGACCTAAGGGAGCGACAATCTTCTCGACCAATCCATATGTGTTTCAGTCGTAGCCTAAGGAATGTTGGAGATCCTATGATGTTGTACAATTAATGTTTTGTCTCTCTTAGAGAGGGGTTCTCAACAACTCCAAGTTGTTCTTTGAAATAAGAAAACTTCATCGAGGACAATGGCTTTGTCAAAAAAATAACAATTTGCTCATCAGGAGGGACATATTTGAGCCTCAAAGCTCCCGTCTGGACAATGTTCCATATGTAATGATACTTGATCTGAATGTGCCTCGACCTATCTTGAAACACTGGGCTCTTAGAAATCTTCACACAACTTTGATTATCACAATATATAATGGTCGATTCCAACACTTGATTAAACAATCTAGCAAACAACTTTCGAAGCCGCACAACTTTAGAACATTTTGAACATGCAACTATATACTCAACTTAAGTCATACTCGGAGCATAAAAAGTTTTATTTCTACTCGAACATGTAATCATAGTAGAGCCCAGGCTAAAACATAATCCATAGGTTCTCTTTCTATCATCATAGGTTCCAGCCTAATTAGCATCAGTAAATCCATGCAAATTCCATTCTCCATTAGAATAATATCTCATACCATATTCAATGGTGCCACACAAATATGTAAGTATATGTTTTGCTGCAACCTAGTGCACATGTCAGGGGTTCAACCAAAAATTGGCTCGTGTTCACAACATAGAAAATATCGGGTCTAGTGTTCACAAGATAATTCAACGTGCCAATCAATTTGCTATACATAGAGGGATCAATCAAATCAAAGTTACAATCCCAAATTTTCTTCAAATTTGTCACCATAGGAGTGTTCATGGACTTGTAGTCCATCATGCCAAATATTTGAAGGATATGAATAATGTACTTTCCTTGGCCAACAAAGATTCCATTAGGCTTTTGTCAAATTTCCAATCCCAAATAAAAATGCATAAGACCAAGATCCTTCATCTCAAATTCAGGAACCAAATCTCTTTTACAATGGAAAATCAGAACATCAACCCTTGTTAGAAACATATCATCTACATATAACAACAACATTAAGGGCTCACCTTTGTCAACTTTGAAGCACAAGTTCAGATCAATATTTCCCTTCTTGAAACCAAGGCTTAACAATAGCCATCAACATAGGAGTACCATGCACTAGGATCTTGCTTCAACCCATATATGGCTTTCTTTAATTTGCAAACATGTGTTTCTCTATCATGAAGCTCAAAACCTTGAGGTTGTTGAATATAAATTTTCTCTTCAACGACCCCATTCAAAAAATAAGTATTGACATCCATTTTATGCAATTTCCAACCTACAATATGCTATCACTCAGAAGTTTTCCCTAGAAGTTATCAAAATAAGGAATCATCTGAGGTAACCACAAACCAATCTTTTAGGCTTAGCTTCTAGCCAACCTAAGTCCGGAGAGGGCTCTCTCTTTATAATTTAGCTTTGTTTTTATGGGATTTTAGGCTAGTTCTTAGTGTTCATGGGGTTTTGATTTTGGATTGAAGGTAGGTGGTGGAATTCTTGGAGCAGATTGATCGAGCTAGGTCTTCAAGCCATTGGGATATGGAGTCAATAAATGGATAGCATAATTGGACCATATCATTAAAGGGAATGTTAACAGGGTAGGCTAGCAAAGCAAAAGGAAATTCTTTAGGTCTAATGGATGAAGTGATTCTAATCAGGGTGAAAGGGCACTTAAGAATCCTTGGATTGAGATCAGAATGAAGAACAGAGAGTGATCATGAACAAAGGGCAATTAAGAATGTTGGCATTATGATACAGGTGTTGTCCTTGATGGCAACTCACTTAGATGAAAGATCACAGTACAACAGGTTAACAATAAAGAATTACAAATCAGACTACAAAGAATGAAGAAAGAGAGGTATACGCAAGTTCAACTTGACCAAGGTGCATATATACGCAGATTCACTGAACACAAGTAGTGTATATGTACACACGCACTTTCTCAAAAAGAAAAACGTGTATATCTTGGAAAACTAAGTTTTTGGTCCGAGGTATTTGGTCCATGGTATTAGTCCAAGGTATTGACCCTAGGTATTTGGTCCAAGGTATTGGTCTTAAGTGGTTTTGGTCCATGGAATTGAGAAAGGCCTAAAACTATATGAGGAGAAGATCATTAGAACAAGCGTGAAAGTATCGAATATCTGATGAAGTGTGAGATCTAGTATGCAGGTTATTGGCTTATGGAACGGTGCTTGATCTAAACCAAGGATGAACCTTAGCGGTTGATGAAGGACAAGATCTAACGATGGATCAAGATTTTAAGGCTTGAAATGAATTATCATTACGTGGTTTGATCATGTATAGTCTAGATTTGACTACTGACGCATGTGTTGTTCTGTAAATATTATGATCTGGGTACCACTTCCACCAGCTCTTCATTCTCAGATTTTATAGATACATTCGTACATCTAGTGGCACAACTGTTGGCATTATGATACAGGTGTTTTCCTTGATGGCAACTCACTTAGATGAAAGATCACAGTACACCAGGTTAACAACAAAGAATTACATATCAAACTACAAAGAATGAAGAAAGAGAGGTATACGTAGGTTCACCTTGACGAAGGTGCGTATACACGCAGGTTCATTGAATACAAGTAGTGTATACGTACACACTCACATTCACAGAAGGAAAAGTGTGTATATCTCGGAAAACTAAGTTTTTGGTCCAAGGTATTTGGTCCATAGTATTTTGATCTTTGGTATTGGTCCAAGGTATCTGGTCTGAGGTATTGACTTTAGATATTTGGTCCAAGGTATTGGTCTTAAGTGGTTTTGGTTCATGGTATTGAGAAATGCCTAAAACTATAAAAGGAGGAGAAGATCATTAGGCCAAATGTGTAAGTAACAAATAGCTGATGAAGTGTGAGATCTAGTATGCAGGTTATTGGCTTATGGTGTTGTGCTTGATCTGAACTAGGGATGAACCATAGCAGTTGCTGGAGGATAAGATCTAATGATGGATCGAGATCTTAAGGCTTGAAATGAATTATATTTATATGGTTTGATCATGTTTATTCTAGATATGAATACTGACACATGTGTTGTTCTGTAAATATTATGATCTGGGTATAACTGAAGTCTGAAATAGTTGCAAAATTATGAAATAATATTTGCAGATGTATACACTGGTTGGATTTGAGAAAAGCACGTATACACAAAGGTTGAACACATGGAAGTAGCATATACCTTATAAAGTATGTTTCAGTTGTTTCTGTTTGCTGTTGCATAGTTCTAGGTTCTGGTTTGCGTTCTGGTTACTGTATTTTGGTGACAGTATTCTGAATTATTAGATTGATGGGTTGTTAAACTGATTGATTGATTCGGTTGTGGTTGGTTCAGAAAGTGATTGATTGATGCAGATGTATTTGATGATTGAATTACAATTATGATGTTGTTAATGGATCCAGTCTGAAAATTTATGAAACGTGGTCCTTGGAGGAAGAAAGAAGGTTGTAGCTTTCTGTAGGTTGTAGCCTATGTACTAGTAAACATATCAGTTAGTACAAGAGTTAGGGGGTTGTAGCTCCCTTCCAACAAAAGTTGGAGAACGAGAGAAGGTTGTAACCTTTTGCAGGTAGAAGCATGCGTATTGGTATACGTCTACACCAATACAAATTTGTAAACATATTTTCTTATTATTAAAAGAAGACAAAGATGACATCAGCAGGTGGTTTTCACCCAAATTGAGTTTCCACCTTGTATCTTGGTGTTCATGTGTGTTTCTTATGTGTGATGCTTTATTATGCTTTTACTGCACTGTCTACTAAATCTCTGATACACTGGTTAAAGTTTAATGCATGATAAATTGGGTAAATCAAAAGTTCTTTGCATATACGATGATTGCTTTAAGTACAATCGTGTATACATGCTAGTTCACTTAGCTAAAGTAGCGTATATAAATTTGCTTGGAAAATTAAATTGTTGATCTGATAATACTGATTCACCCCCCTCTCAGTATTGTTTCCAACAATTGGTATCAGAGCAGGTCCTTAAGAAGACGCTTGATCGCTTGAAGGGAGATCTATCATCATGAGTAATCAAGAAAGGGTGGGATCCATTAGATCGCCAATCTTTGATAGGAGCAACTTTGTTTATTGGAAGATAAGAACCACAACCTATCTACAATCACTTGGAACAGATGTCTAGGAAATCGTGAAAGGAGGATTTACATTTCCTTCAGCAATTCCTACAGATACAACAGGTAAAAAGCAATATGAAACCAATGTCAGGGATGTTAATACATTATTGAGAAGTTTGTCAAAATCATAGTTTGTCAAAGTTATGCAGCTCAAATCAGCCAAAGAAATATGGGACAAAATCGTTCTAAGATATGAAGGAGACTCTCAGGTAAAATGTGCTAAACTGCAAACTCTCAGAATTCAATATGAAACTCTTAAGATACACAATGATGAAATTATAGCTAGTTACTTCTTACGTATAGATGAGGTTGTTAATTGCATGAATAATCTGGGTGAAGAGATAAAGGAAGTTACCTTAGCTTAGAAAGTTCTAAGATCCTTGTTTACTAAATTTGAATCAAAAGTATCTGCCATAGAAGAAAAAGAAGATCTATAGACTATCACTAGGACACAACTTTACAGAATCTTAACTACCTTTGAGATGAGAAAATGAGGCCCATCAGATATGAGAGAAGCCAAATTTAAAGCTTCAACAAATGGAAAGGAAGAACTCAATGAATCAGGACATATTTCAGAAGAATAAGATGAAGTAAACTTTGTCAAGAAGCTTCAACAGGTTCCAGAAGATTTAGAGGTAAACTACCTTTCAAATGTTTTGCCTGTGGTAGAGTCGGTCATTATGCTGCCAAATGTCCTCATAATGATAAATATGATAAAAGGAAGGAATATGCAAAATGGAATAGAAAACAAAGTGTAAGTAAAAAGAGTTACTATACTCATGAAGATAGTAATGGTTTATCAAATAGTGATGAAGATGAAAATAGTAATGACTATAGACTTCTAATGGCTTATGAAGATGATAATTTTTGGGATGCTTTGGAAGAAGGTGACTTTCATGAAGAAATCCCTCAACTCAAAATCTATTTAGAAGAAAAGAATATGATTATAGATACCTTGACATACCAACTTCTTGAAAGAGAAAAACACAATGAAAAACTAGAATGTGAAATTGTGGATCTAAGAAAGGATCTTGAGAAAACAAAATCTCTCAATCTTAGATTTGCTAAAGGATCAGAAACCTTAAATGAAATTATTAAAGTGCAGCGTTCTCCTCTGATAAAGACAGGTCTTGGATGTACTGAAGAAGCATCTCAATCACAGAAGATGTCAACTCCCACTAAAAGCTATCTTGATGCAACAAAGAACAGTGAATAATATGACAATCGTCAGCAAAGGCATAAGAAGATCACTAGGTAAATCAGGCTTAATTATATTCAAGGATGAACATAAGCCACTATCAACCTCATGTAAATCATACTCAATATGCTTCAAAAATGAATATCAATAGAAACTACAATCACCAGGTCAATAGATTCCATAATCGCAGGAATTTCTTTAATCGTCAATGTTTCTCATGTCATAATTTTGGACACAAAGAGGCTTAATGTGTTGCTTAAAAATCATCATGACTAGAGAAGCATGAAATCAAAGGAATGTAATAGGGATCAAGAAAAGTTCCTATAATAACTTTTATCTTCTTGAAAATGAAATAGAATGATCAAACTATAACAATTTTGGCCATGAAGAATCTGAATGCAGGAGTAAATTTCAGCAAATATCTCAAAAGGAGCAAACTCTATTAAATCCCAAAATATGGAGAAGGGAAGAACCTCAAACAAAAATATGTGGTATAACCTTATATGTAGAAGGACAAGAAAATCAATGGTACATTGACAGTGGATGCTCAAAGCACATGACAGGTGACAAAGAGAAACTTTACTCATATAAAGCCTTAGAAAAAGAAGAGAATGTCTCATTTGGAAACGACACTCTTACTGTCATAAAAGGTAAAGGCTATGTTTTCTTGAAAGAAAAGGTTAAAGCTGGGAATGTTACGTATGCATATGGTCTAAAGTATAACTTGTTGAGTGTCAGTCAAATGTGTGATCAAGGAAATGAAGTGGTGTTTCAATCAAACGGATGTGTTGTTCGTGAGCTTGATATAGGAGAAACCGTGATCAAAAGTACAAGAACTACAAACAACTTATACGTACTCAAGGGAGGACAACAACAATGTTATCTAAGCAAAACTGATGAAAACTGGCTATGGCACAAAAGATTGGGACATCTAAGCTTTTCTCAATAAGAAAAGCATGTAGATTCTAAGCTATTCGTGATCTTCCACATATCAACAATCCTGAAAATACAATATGCAAACCACGTCAATTCAGTAAGTAAACCAGATCTTACTTCATTGAAAAAGAAGGGTCAGCTAGTAAGCCTCTTGAACTTGTTCATACTAATTTATGTGGTCCATCAAGGAAAAAGTCATCTCGTGGAGAAGAATGCTTTATATTATTCATTGATGATTTTTCTAGAATGTGTTGGATAGGTCTTCTAAAGCATAAAGATGAAGCATTTGAAAAGTTCAAAGCCTTCAAATCTTTGGTTGAAAATGAATCAGATAGCAAAATCAAATGCCTTAGATCTGATCAAGGAGGGGAATTTACCTTGGATGAATTCTTTGAATTTTGTGAACAACATGGAATAACAAGGAAATTCTCCACCGCAAGGACTCCTCAGCAAAATGGAGTGGTAGAAAGAATGAACAAAACTATTCAATAAATGGCTTGAGCTATGCTAGATGAATTTGGAACTCCTACAACCTTTTGGGGTGAAGTTGCATTCGCCGCTGTAACTATTCTCAATCAAGCAAATGTTCGGGTAAACAACACTCAAACTCCATATGAACTATGGTATGGTAAGACTCCCACGGTAAAATACTTTAAAGATTTTTGAAGCAAATGCTATATCAAAAGGACTGATGAAAAACTTGGTAAGTTTGAGCCCAGAGCAGATGTAGGTATTCTTCTTGGTTACTCTTCCCGAAATAAATGATATAAATGTTATAATAAAAGACTTGGGAAAATTGTTGAAAGTATTGATGTTGTAGTTGATGAAGCATACAAAAATCCAAAACAAATAAAAAACGAAGATTATGACAATGAAGACGATGGGGATTATTTTCCCACATCAAATCACAATGATTCTAAAGAATAAACCAATGAAGCACCAAAAGAAGAGATAACAGTAGAAGAAAAGACTCCGTCTAGGTATGTTTAGAAAAATCATCCAGAAACTCAAATTTTAGGGGAAAAAGAAGTAGGTGTACAGACAAGAAGAACTATTACAGAAACCTCAAGCTATCTAGCATTACTATTGTCCATTGAACCTCAAAATGTAAATGAAGCATGCAAAGATGAATGTTGGGTCAAGGCCGTGAATGAAGAACTTGAGCATATTGAAAATAATAATACTTGGGAATTAGTTCCTAGACCTCATGATAAGAATATCATAGGAACTAAATGGATATTCAAAAACAAGTTGAATGAAAATGGAGAAATTATTAGAAACAAGGCCAGACTTGTTTGTAAAGAATATGCTCAACAAGAAGGTATAGGTTTTGAAGAAAATATTGCACCTGTTGCTAGACTTGAAGCCATAAGGATGTTTCTTGCTCTTTCTAGTTTTCAGAAATTCAAAGTATACCAAATGGATGTAAAATTTGTCTTCGTTAATGGAGACTCAGAAGAAGAAGTCTATATTGAACAACCAGAAGGATTCATTCTTGGAAATGATGCAAAACTTGTATGTAGATTCAAAAAGGCTCTCTATGGTCTAAAACAAACTCTAGGGCCTGGTATTACCAGCTTGACAAATATCTCCAACAACAAGGTTTTTCAAAGGGGTCAACAGATATCAATATATATACAAATATTGACACTAATAAATTGCTAATAATTGTTGTTTATGTTGATGATATCATTTTTGGTAGCAATGAAGAATCCATGAGTCTGAATTTTGCTTCAGTAATGCGACAAGAATTTGAAATGTCCTTGCTTGGTGAGCTTACCTATTTTCTTAGTCTACAAGTTCAACAAAATAAAGATGGTATTTTTCTTTCACAAACCAAATATCTCAAACAGATTTTGAAAATGTACGGCATGGAAGATTCTAAACCAGTATGTACCCCAATGGTAATAGGATGTAGTCTCATCTCAAATGATGAATCAGCGGAAGTACATCAACCAACTTACAGATCCATGATTGGTAGTCTGCTTTATCTAATAGGTACCTGACCTGACATCATGCATGTAGTAGGAATAGTTGGAAGATTCCAAGCAAATCTAAAGGAATCACACCTTCAGGCAATCAAAAGGATTTTCAAATATCTTCAAGAAAACAAAACTTTGGTTTATGGTATCCTAGAGATACAGATCATACTCTTCATGCATATACAGATGCAGATTGGGCAGGAAGTGTGTGACAGAAAAAAACACTAGTGGTGGTGCATTCTATATGGGTTCCAGGTTAGTGTGTTGGTTCAACAAGAAACAAAGTTCAATTACATTATCTACAACTGAAGTAGAATATGTGGCTGCTACATCCTGTTGCACACAACTACTTTGGATGATGCAAACCTTACAAGACATTCAGATCACATGTACTCCACCCATCTCCATTCTATGTGATAATACAAGTGCCATCCGTATTTCAAAGAATCCAGTCATGCACTCCAAGAACAAGCACATACCCATAAAATATCATTTTCTATGTGAACAAGTGCTTGAACAAAAGGTCAAATTGGACTATGTTCCCTCCAAAGAACAGGTTGTTGACATATTCACTAAACCACTGCCCAGAGAGACATCTGAATATCTCAGACAAAAGTTGGGAGTATTTTACATCATCCTGCTGTTAAATCCTATTTTTCAGAGAAAGGTTGTTATACGAGAGTTTCATGAAGCGTATTCACGTACTTATGTGGGTTTCTGTGGGCATAGTCGCGTATATGTTGATTTGAGGAAAAGTAGTGGGTCAGACTCAGGAAAAAGGGGTTTGATATGGTTCTTTCAATTATGTGCTTTGTTTGATTATGGTTACAATCTGCTAATAACATGTGGAAATATGCTGGTCCTCATAAGTTGTTAATAGCTTGATGTATATCTGATTGATGATGATGTCTTGATATTTCTTACTGATATATGCAATAATCAGATCTGACAGTGAACATCTGGTACAGGTTTACGGGGAGCATATGCTTCTAATAATGCATTGTTGGCATTATCTTAGAGGATATTGGTACGGATCCACATAATTGTTTTGATTCAGGTGACTCTTTTGATGATGGAAATATACAGGCTATTGACCCAAATGTTATTGATCGTGCAGATCATATATGGTGTATGATAGTTGCTGATAACTATCATGGTCTTGTTTAGATAGGTTGTCCTTATTATAAATGTCATGTATATCATTCAATGTAAAGGTCATGAAAAGACCTAATTTGTAACCCCACTATGCATGGGATGGATGATTAATATTTCTTGTTTTTGTTTTGTTTAAACAATTGGTATATCCCCACTTGGTTGGGTGGATGAGTCAAATTTGGTATATCCCCACTTCGTTGGGAGATGGATGTATGAGTCATTGGTGATACGATGGTCATGTTATTCTTTTAGAAAATCTTCTTGCAAACTTTGCTAGTGCTCAGGGGGAGCATGGACTCAATCATGGGAGCCCAATCAGTACATTTTCGACATATCAGAGAATTCAACATGTACTCAGGGGAGCATGACCCTTTGCCCTTGATGTCAAAGGGGGAGAGTGACTTGGTGTTGTTGTTGCATCAAGTCCAAAGGGGGAGATTGTTAGCATTATGATATAGGTGTTGTCCTTGATGGCAACTTACTCAGATGAAAAATCACAGTACAACAAGTTAACAACAAAAAATTACGGTTCAGACTACAAAGAATGAAGAAAGAGAAGTATACGCAGGTTCACCTTGACCAAGGTGCATATACACGCATGTTCACTAACCACAAGTAGCATATACGTACACATACACTTTCACAGAAGGAAAAGCGTGTATATCTTGGAAAGCTAAGTTTTTGGTCCAAAGTATTTGGTCCATGGTATTTTTTATCCTTGGTATTGGTCTGAGGTATTGCCCCTAGGTATTTGCTCCAAGATATTGGTCCTAAGTGGTTTTGGTCCATGGTATTGAGAAATGCATAAAACTATAAAAGGAGGAGAAGATCATTAGGCCAAATTTGTAAGTAACGAATATCTGATGAAATGTGAGGTCTAGTATGCAGGTTATTGGTTTATGGTGTTGTGCTTGATCCGAACCAGGGATGAACCTTAGCGGTTGATGGAGGATAAGATTTAATGATGGATTAGGATCTTAAGGCTTGAAATGAATTATATTTATATGGTTTGATCATGTTTATTCTAGATCTGAATACTGACGCATGTTTTGTTCTGTAAATATTATGATCTAGGTATAACTGAAGTCTAGAATAGCTGCAAAATTATGAAATAATATTTGCAGATGTATACGCTGGTTGGCTTTGAGAAAAGCGCATATACACGTAGGTTCAACACATGTAAGTAGCTATATCTTATAAAGTATGTTTCAATTGTTTCTGGTTGTTGTTGCAGAGTTCTGGGTTCTGGTTACTGTATTCAGGTGACAGTATTCTAAATGATCAGATTGATGGGTTGTCAAAGTGATTGATTGATTCGGTTGTGGTTGGTTCAGAAAGTGATTGATTAATGCAAATGTATTTGATGATTGAATTACGATTATGATGTTGTTGATGGATCCAGTCTAAAAATTTATGAAATGTGGTCCTTGGAGGAAGAAAGAAGGTCGTAGCCTTCTGTAAGTTGTAGCTTATGTACTAGTAAACATATTGACTAGTACAAGTGTTAGGAGGTTGTAGCTCCCTTCCAGTAGAAGTTGGAGAATGAGAGAAGGTTGTAACCTTCTGTAGGTAGAAGCCTGTGTATTAGTATAAGTCTGCACCAATACAAAATTGTAAACATATTTTCTTATTATTAAAAGAAGACAGACACGACAATAGTAGGTGGTTTTCACGCACACTGAGTTTCCACCTTGTATCTTGGTGTTCATGTGCGTTTGCTTATTTGTGATGCTTTATTATGCTTTTATTGCACTATCTAATAAATCTCTGATATACTGGTTAAAATTTAATGCATGATAAATTGGGTAAATCAAAATTTCTTTGCATATACACTGATTTCTTTAAGTACAGTCGCGTATACACGCTAGTTCACTTAGCTGAAGTAGCGTATACAAATCTGTTTGGAAAATTAAATTATTGATATGATAATATTGATTCACCCCCCCTCTCAGTATTATTTCCAACAAAGAATCCTTTGCTATAGACCAGAGGAGAAACTACGGAAGCTAAGGAGCAGTTAAGAATTCCCTAGCTAAGATAGTTTAGGAGAAAATATTCGGAATGTAAAACAGTCAAGACAGAGTGCATTCAAGCAATCTCTGAAATATCATTCCTTACTATACATTTAGATTTTAGAGAAACAAATAAGATTATAAAGAAACATAAGAAAAAACAACAATAAACATGAGAGAATACTTATTTGTATTTCTATTTACACGAGAATCCTATAAAATATTTGATCTTTATTCCTTGATCCAACAAGCCAATCTAGTAATTGATATAATAGAACTCTGATTTGAGAGAAAATGTCTATAGAAATGTCTTGTAATCCACCCTACATACTTCGAAATGTGAAGTATTTATACAAAAAATAATTACAAAATATCTCATAACAATTTGAGATTTAATCTAGGGAATAAAATATCTTCATGCATGAAGATAGAGACAAATGTTAAACTGCTTCATGTTGTCCCTCTTATTATGGTGTTGCTAGCTGTTTCTATTGAGTTGGAGCCCTTTAAGCTAGCTGATAGTTGTGGTATTTCTACGTTGAAATCTTCTTTACTTTGATCTTTCACTGATACTCTTTGACTCTGTTACTCTTCGACCCTGCTGATCTGTCTTTTACCTGTTTCACCTGGCTGCCTTTAGATTTACTGTGGTAACTTTTTGATGTAAAACTTTTTCATAGTAAATTTGTCATTTTCTCCCACCATTCTGCATCAGGTAACTCTATTTTTACCATTCTTCTGTAGATTTCATCTGCCTCTATGTATTTTGCAAAATTGGGCTTGGTCATAAACAAATGTTTCACCTCATGTTCTAGGAAAAACAAGTTCTCCAATGTATCATATAATAATTTTCCTGTGGGCAGGGCTTTAATAGCTGATGTACTTTCCTATTCCTTTGCCAATCTTCTTAACCTATCACTATAGTCCAATTAGGACATGAGTTTGTCATTGATGACCATGGGATTGGGAAGACCTTTGTCCCTTAAAATTTGAAATTTATCTATGAACCTGTCAATGGCTACTTGCATGTTGTGGCACTTCTCTTCTAAGTTGTGCATGAGCTTTCTTTTGGAAAAAACCTTTCTAATCTCTAGAATGGCTTTAGTCATGTCTTCTATGTTAAGGTCCTGGAGCTCATATTTGTTTTTGCTGTTTAGGAAGTGGATGAGTCGATTTGCATCCTCTGGTTTATCTCTCAATTCTTCCTTCACTTCTTGAATGGGTTCAGTGTCTATTTTCACTAATTCTATTTGCTCAAATATGACTTGGATTGATGGCCAAATATCATTGACAGAGTCAATGATATTGGCCCAGAGCTTCTCTTTAGTCTGTCCTAGTGGCTTCTGCAGATTTAAATCCTTTTCCAGGATTTTGATTTTCTCACCCATACTTTGGGCTTTATGTGTATCTTCTCTTTGCTGAATTTGGGAAAGTTGGCAATCAGTTTCCAAACTTGCCACTTTCTCCTTTTATCTTTTGATATCTATAGCCTGGATGGACATTTTCTCCATGGATTTTACCAGTTTGGCTGTTTTCTCAGTTGATGTACCTGTTGCTGTAGTGGACTCAGTTGTAATTGGAAGTGCTGTGACAGGTGGAGTTGTGGGTGCCAGTGATGTTGTCAATGTGGAAGGAACTGTTGTAGATAATGTGGGGATGATAGTTGTAGAATTTGTGGCCAAGTCACTTTTATTCGATTGAATTAAAGTGTCCAACTCCTTCTCTGTCTCCTTGAGTTGATCATTTAGCTTCAGAACCAAGTCCATGAGCTCTTCATGTCGTTGTTGTGCCTCTAGGACTTCCGGTGTCTGAGTATGATGCAAGTGTGGTATCTTTAGTTGCTTATTGAGTGCAACAATGCCATCATTTTTCTTCTTAATTAGTTGTTCTGCAACTTTTACATCTTTGGGATCGTGTCCCAAATCTATGACTATGTCCACTAAGGACTTGATTCTAGTATCTTTGGCTTGTGAGAAGGCCTTCTCCAACTGGAACTATGGTGATATATTATTAAGAGAGTTTTGCAGTTGTTGGGTAGCAATGGCTTTCCTTGTTAATGTGGAGTATATCATCTCCCATGTTTGCTTGTGTAGCTCAATCTGGTCAATGGGATGAATATCCCTTGCCAATACTTCAAAATCGGCCCTTTTAAAATTTGTTGTTGTTGAGTGATTGTCTTTATGAAGGTCATATGCATTTTCCCCTTTTTGACATCAAAGGCTAATATAAGCCTTGTCTGATTGGTAGGGGTCATCTTTAGATACCGTGCATAGGTTTGGGATTTCAGCCTCATTTCTAGCCTTTATTTCTTTGTATCTCTCCTCAATATCTTGATCTTTATCTGCTGGAATTCTAAAAGAGGATACCTCAACACTTTCTTGTATTTCGAACATCTCAGTTGTGATGTGGAAGGTTCTAGGATGCCTCCAGATGGAGTGGCATGCTTGATCCCATCTCTTTATGTGATTTTAACCTTAGCTGTCTCTTATGTATATTCCTGTTCAGAGACAGGATTGACTCTTTGTCTCTTAGCTTGGTTTGTGTCTGCATAGGCTTGTGATGTTTCTCTTTCTGAAGTAGTGGCCCCTTCTCTATTTTTGTTGAGGATTTTCTCCTCATTTAGAGGATTCTGTAGAACTGGAGGGGTACTCATGGTGTTTTTTGGTTTATTTGAGTTCTCTGGAATGTCTGTTTGATCTGGCACCTCTGATTGGTCTAGTACTTTTGATCCCTTTGGCACCTGTGATTCTTCTGGTACTTGTGATTCTTCTAGCACCTGCAGGAAATAACCCTCATCAAGTTGTTTCTCTAGGTCAATTAATGTGCTTTCCACACCAACTTCAGTACTATCCTTGTCCTCTAAAGTGTTTTCCACCCATTGCAATTGGTTGGCATACTTTTCTATCTCAGGGATGTAGTGATGAATATAGGGAGCCACCTTGTTTTTCTGCCTGCTTTTGCAGATAAAATCCAAGGGATCATATCTCCATATGAAGCTCTATTTTAGTTTTAATCTTTGAAGGATTAGGTCTGCCTCCTTTCCAGCTTCTTTTCTATTAGAAATAAAGGGACCTAATTGGTCTTTGATCTTGAGCTGGGATTTATTTTTGGCTTTGACAAAGTTTACTTCATTTGAATTTATTATCTGCCTGTAGTACTCCAAAGCAACTAATCTCATTGGGAGGTATTTAGGTAGTTTGTATGGGGTCAGCTCACAACCATAAATCCTGATCTCAGTGTGGTTTTGGTACAAGGATCCTCTTTATATATGAACTGATTCTTATAGGAGGGATTCCTATTAGCATTGTCACAATTGGATGTAAGATAGGTCTATGAAGTCTACATATGAATATGGGGAGTGATATTTATGGATCAATGGTGTCCAAAAAATTACTAATCTAGGGTGACCTTTGTGTCAAGCCTTTGGAGAGGTAATAGGAACTTATTTTCTTGATAGTATATAAAATGGTGATACAACAGAGAGGAGTACTTGAAGACTCGCTCATTACTCATCCTAAGGAATTGGTCATGCATCCTATCGGCTATAAACTTGACATAATCATAAATGACAACAGGAGGTTGTCCTGGAGTGAAGATGGACATGAAAGCCATGTTGATTTCATCTATATACTCACTCGTGGTATAACCTAGGACATTGGATATCATTGCTACAATGTCCTGGCCAAATGGGGAAAATATAGTATACACATATGGAGGAGGATCTTTTGGGATATACTTTTCCTCCCTGATGAAAGTTTGGAACATCTTAGCAAGTTTTGTAGTGGTAAGCTTGGGGAATTGGTCTAATAGGTCTCCAATTGAAATAGGGGTTAGGTTTTGCCTTGGTTGAAGTTGTAGCATCTCATTAATAGATTTAGCAGTGATGGTGAAAATATGGTTTGGTTAGGGGAAATCACTACTCTTTGGCTGGGGATATAATTTGCATGGCAGTAATGGACAATTTCTAGGAAAATGTGAACTTCAGGGAATTGGTACTTGGGAAAATTGGACTCCCAAAGACCAATTTTATCAGCATGGTTCAAGTATTGGTCTCTGTATCGGTAGTATAGTTTGAGCAGGGATTCATGGATAGAGGTGTCCTTTATTTGGAAATCCCTATTAGCCAGGGGGAGGTGTTCCAGGTCTAAATGGAGTGTAGAGATAGGTCTCACATCCATGGAAATTGGGGCAGCCATTTTTAGTTCTTGTGGATTTGAGAATGGGGGAGGTAATTAGCAGTGTTTTAGGGCAATGGTGGTTCAATACAAAGTAGGTTTGAGTTGCTAGAGTTTCTTTAATTGATTTTTTACCTTAACTAAGAAAACTTTGTAATTGGTTTTGAAAATGACAGGGTTTTCCAGTGAATTATGGCTTAAATACCTGGAATTAAGGAGAACTGGCTCTGAACAGGGTGACTGGCAACTGCAAATGGTTGAAAAGGCTCTAAGTAGGCTGGAAAGAAAACTGGGTGCTCTGTGGCATCTTTAGGGTGCAATTGGACGTAGGTTGACAACTTCGACGTTTGCAGGTGCGTGCATGAAGGTTTACATTTTGAAAAAACAATAAAAAAATGATTTGGGGCTTTTTGGCTTTATGTGCAAAAGTCAATCTTGGCGGGTACAGGTGAACAGTAGTCATTTTGTCGCATAGCTGGGTGAATAGTAACCATTTTGGCATGTAGCGGGCGAGCGGTAAATTGTTTCCATCGCACCACTTTTGGGCGCTTGGTGGTATTGGGGGGAGGCCGCCTGATTCCATACATTGAATGACATGTAGCATCGGGTGCCCGACGGAAAACAACTTTATCGGGAGGGTATTGTTCGGACTTCAAGCCCGCCCAAAGTGGCTAAGGGTTGTCAGATGTGGAGGGAAGCAATTGTACAGTGATCGGGTGGGGGAGTTGCACGAAGGTGTGGGGGGGGGGGTGGGGGCGACGGGTGATTAAGTGCGGCAATATTTGAATTAAATGAGGGATTAAAGTAGGGTTAAGGCATCAGGGTCATTAGCGGAGGGATTAATTGGGTTTGTTGCCTAACTTAATCGTTGATCGATTAGTTAGTGGGTTTTTCGGGGTTTGGGTAGAACATCATAGTTTATATTTAAACTAAGAGTGGGGTTAATTTATATGTAGGATTTAAATATATACGGGGAAATGGGTTTTTATCTAGATTTAATAAATAAAAATTAGTAATTAATAAAATGAGTGGAAAGGGGCACAATACCCTAAGTAAATGTTTTTTCATGTTTTAATGATTTTCCAACATTAACGTAAATACTTAGGATAAGGTTTTTTTGTGGGTTTTTGATATGAAAATGATTTATTTGGGGGGGTAAATACTTTTCCTAGGTAAAAGTATTTTTAACCTTACGAAAGGAGTATTATTAGGGAAAAAAAATGAACTGAAGGGGGGGATGAATTTTTATGAGGGGGTTTTAGTACTAATTACCTATAATTCATTGAGCTGAGGGTCCAGTCCCTTTATAAGTCAGAGAAATGCTCTGAGCCTCTTTGACTTAAAGGTTTTGGTACTTTGATCTTTTTTGTGGGAAATGAGTTAAGTAAAAGGTGAAATGAATGAGGGAAGTTAATTAATTGACTTTGACATCCAATTTCATGCTTGATTATCCATTCATCTATAGAAATTTTATTATGGAAGAGATGATAAACATGCTTTGTGTTATCAATCAACATGCTTCTGCAACCTTTCTACTACTTATCCACTTACTCATCCTACCATTTTTTCTTCACTTTATTAGGGTGCATTTGAGCTAGCAAACCCTTATCAAATATTTTTCTTTCTCTTTTACAATAGTAATGATCAAGGTGGATGTTGGTGGCCACCCACCTATCCCACTTGGACCCCCACAAATATCTGTTTCAGTTTTTCAGTTTCCGTAATTGTAGCACAATTTACTATTTATAGCAGTTTTTTTCGGGTCCTGAACTTCCGGAGCCATTTTGAGGCCATAAACGATGCTTGTTGGGAAATCTAGGAGTAACATGGATCCATGGACCGATTTTTCTCTTCCCAATGATGTAGTGCGAACAAGCCTTTCTAACGAGCTATTGTACGCACCAAACGAAGATTGGGTGCCAAAGTTACAACCCCGGGAAGTTGATGTACCAACTTACCCAAAACATGGCCCACAATTTGGCGTTTCATCTTCTAGGGTTAGGTTTTGGGATGTTAAGGGTTTTTCATTGTTTCTCAACAATAAATAGGCCTTCGAGCCTCATTGTAACACAGTTCAGAGGCATGTAGCCACAACATCACTTCTCAAAGATAAGCTACCATCACCCTAGCTAGTCTATTTCCATTTCTGTTTGTAAGCATATTTCATTATTTTATAGTAATGAAATGAAGTATTATTTACACTGTATATTTGTGTTTATGGTTATCTCTATAATTTATTACACTCCTGTTTAAATCCGGATCAGTGGTATCAGAGCGGTCTGCTTTTTCTCTATTTTTCTTTGCATGTCCCCATCAAGGTTGGGATATAAGGAGTTAGGGCTTGAACTGGTCGAACCTTTGCAAGACCAGCCTTGAAAATCCCGATGGCCTTCCATGGCAGATGAAAAGAAAATCTTGCTTGAAGAAGCCCTCGAGTGACAAAGGAACGCGATGATGGACAACTTTGTGCAGATCCTTTAGCGGCTACCCATGGGCGACACATCGACTTCCAATAGCTACTCTGGAAACGCCACACCCTTTAAGGTACAAGTTAATCTTGAAATCCCCATCTTCGAGGGTCAAATAGACGCAGATGTCGTAGATAAATGGTTAAATCTACTAGATGGGTATTTTTTGTTCATGATTTTTCCAGTCAGGAAAATATTATTTTCGCTCTTCTCAAAGTAGCCCCCCATGTCAAGGATTGGTGGGAAACCTACTGCGAGTAGAAGGATTAAAGTATGGACTCACTATTTTCAGCTGCACCCACTTGGGATTCATTCCTAGATGCCGTGAAGGAGCAATACTACCTTGTCAAAAACTATGAGGACAAATACATAAAGTGGACTTCACTGTGGCAGGGACGGGACCAAGATGTGCTAGAGTTCACAAACATTTTTCATACCCTTCACAGACAGTTGGGTATCAAAGATTATGAGCTGCATTTTGTACTCAAATACCACGATTTCCTACATAGATACATCTAGGAAGAGATGGAGTTCCTGAACATCTCCTCACTTGGCATGGCATATCGATACGCTGTCAAAATTGAGTAGAAGTTCAAACAGAAGAAGCGAGACTTTGGATCTACAAATTCGAAGACCAAAGGATAGAGCCAAGGCAGGGTGACCCAAGACAACCCGTTGAAGCCACAAGAAAATGACAACACCACGAATTCGAAGAAGGAAACAATAAAGTGGTGTGAGTTCCACAAGAGTCCCACTCATAACACAAGCGAGTGTCGGACCAAGCAGTTGTTGGTGGCTAAGTTGAAGGCTTTCGAATCAGATGCATGTTCCGACCTTGAGTCAGAAACCGACAAGGAGAATGGCAAAGGGAAGCAGATCATTGATGCAGAGCCCAATGTCAGTGTTGCCACCACCAAGATCCATAAGAATGAGCCCGAAAATCCAAAGGAGGGTGAGCATCTTTTCCACTCATAGATGTGGGTGAAGGATTCGCCGCTACAATTCATTGTCAACAGTGGAAACTAAAAGAACTTCATTTCAGCAGAGGTCGTGAAGCGGTTGGGCCTACTAACTACACCACACCTATAGCCGTACAGTATTGGGTGGCTTCATGAAGGAAGAGAACTCAAAGTTTGCCAGTAGTTCCACCTTCCCTACAACGTACAACCCTTCATAGACGAGGTATTATGTGATGTTACACCTCTGGATGTTTGTGATGTATTATTAGGCCAGCCATACTTGTGGAGGTGACATGATATGTATGAGTCAAGGCCTCGTGCTGTCATTATTTCTTTGTTTAATTCATTATAAATGATACCGGAGGTAGCCCCACATATCGCCACCTCTTTTATCGTTGCTAATAAAGCCAACAAGCTCATCTCATAGACTAGAAAATTTATTTTTTGTCTGGTTTGCTCCCAAAGTAAGGGGAATATCGTTGCTACATCCACGAACCCCATGAAGGGTTCCTCCAGGCAACAGCAACAACAAAGGGATATTGTCATGACAGAACACAAGAACAACTTCTCCTCACCCATAAGGATACCACACAAGCTTCAAGTGGCAACAAAGTCTAGTTGCATCTGCAGAAAGAACGCCTTACAAGCGCCCATCAGAAGCTCCGACCACGCCGACATGGTCCTTATATCATTACCAAGGCTGTGGGAAACAATTTTTTGGAGCACAACATTCCTCCATTCCTTTGCCTGCACCAAGTGTCCAATGTGGATCAACGTCGACCATGCTTCCCACCATTACTAGACACATCAGAGATTGCAGAACAAATTCAGCAGACGAAGGAACTCAACGCAATGGGGACTTTGCTTCCTAAGGGGGGAGGAATGATACAAGTGGATGTTGGTGGCCAACCACCTATCCCACTTGGACCCCCACAACTATTTTTTTCAATTTTTCAGTTTCTATGATTGTAGCACAATTTACTATTTTTAGCATTTTTTCGAGTCCTGAACTTCCAAAGCCATTTTGAGGCCCTGAACGACGTTTGTTGGGAAATTTGGGAGCAACACATGGGTCCATGGACTGATGTTTCTCTTCCCAAAGTTGTAGTGCTCGGACAGACCTTTCTAACGAGCTATTATACGTGTCAAACGAAGATCAGGTGCCAAAGTTACGACCCCGGGAAGTTGATGTACCTAATTACCCAAAATGGGGCCCACAATTTGGCGTTCCATCTTCTAGGGTTAGGTTTTGGGATGTTAAGGGTTTTGTATTGTTTCTCAACAATAAATAGGCCTTCAAGCCTCATTGTAACACAGTTCTTAGGCATGTAGCCGCCACATCTCTTCTCAGAGATAAGCTACCATTGCCCTAGCTGGTCTATTTCCATTTCTGTTTGTAAGCTTATTTCAGTATTTTACAGTAATGAAATGAAGTATTAATTCCACTGCATATCTGTGTTTATGGTTATCTCTGTAATTTATTGTGTTCCTGTTTAAATCCAGATCAGTGGTATCAAAGCGGTCTATTTTTTGTCTGTTTTTCTTTGCATGTCCCCAACGAGGTCAGGATATAAGGAGTTAGGGCTTGAACTACTTGAACCTTTGCATGACTAGTCTCACAAGTCCCAAAAACCTCCCATGGTGGATGAAAAGAAAGACGAGGCCAACAGATCCTATCAAAATCTTGCTCAAAGAAGCCCGTGAGTAACAAAGGAACGCGATGATGGACAACTTTGCATAGATCCTTTAACAGCTACCAAGGGGCGACACATCTGCTTCCAACAACTACTCTGGAAATGCCACACCCTTTAAGGTACAAGTTAATCTTGAAATCCCCATATTTGAGGGTTAAATAGATGCAGATGTCGTAGATAAATGGCTAAATCTGCTAGATGGGTATTTTTCTGTTCATGATTTTTCCGGTCGGGAAAAGATTATTTTCGCTCTTCTCAAAGTAGCCCCCCACGTCAAGGATTGGTGGGAAACCTACTGCGAGCAGAAAGATGAAAGTACGGGCTCACTATTTTCAGCTGCACCCACTTGGGATTCATTCCAGGATGCCATCAAGGAGCAATAATACCCTATCAAAATCTATGAGGACAAATACATAAAGTGGACCACGCTGCGGCAGGGATGGGACCAAGATGTGCCGGAGTTCACAAACATTTTTCATACCCTTCGCAAACAGTTGGGTATCAAAGATTTTGAGCTGCATCTGGTGCTCAAATACCGCGGTTTCCTATAGAAATACATCCAGGAAGAGAAGGAGTTCCTGGACATCTCCTCCCTTGGCACGACGTACCGATACGCTGTCAAAATCTAGCAGAGGTTTAAACAGAAGAACTGATACTTTGGATCTGCAAATTCGAAGACCAAAGGATAGAGCCAAGGTGGGGTGACCCAAGACAACCCATCAAAGCCACAAGAAAATAAAAACACCATGAAGTTGAAGAAGGACACAGGAAAGTGGTGTGAGTTCCACAAGCGTCCCACTCATAACACAAGTGAGTGTCGAACCAAGGAGTCATTGGTGGCTGAGTTGAAGGCTTCCGAATTAGATGCATGTTCTGACCCTGAGTCAGAAACCGACAAGGGGAATGGCAAAGGGAAGCAGATCATTGATGCGAAGCCTAGTGTCCTATTTCCACCACCAAGATCCAGAAGAATGAGCCCGAAGATCCAGAGAAGGGAGAGCGTCTTTTCCACTCACAGATGTGGGTGAAGGGTTCGCCGCTGCAATTCATTGATGATAGTGGCAGCCAAAAGAACCTCATTTCAATAGAGGTTGTGAAGCAGTTGGGCCTACCGACTACACCACACCCACAACCATACAGTATCAGGTGGCTTCATGAAGGACGAGATCTCAAAGTTCGCCAGGAGTGTCACCTTCCCTACAACATCAAGCCCTTCACAGACGAGGTATTATGTGATTTTACACCTCTGGATGTTTGTGATGTATTATTGGGCCAATCATACTTGTGGAGGCGACATGCTATGTATGAGTCAAGGCCTCGTGCTATCATTATTTCTTTATGTAATTCATTATACAGGATACCGGAGGTAGCCCCACCTACCGCTACCTCTTTGATCACTGCTAAGAAAGGCAGCAAGCTCATCTCATAGACTAGGAAATTTATTTTCTGTCTAGTTCGCTCCCAAAGTAAGGGGAAGATCATTGCTACATCCACGAACACCACGAAGGGTTCCTCCACGCAGTAGCAACAAAGGGATACGGTCATGACAGAACACAGGAACAACTTCTCCTCACCCACAAGGGTACCACACAAGCTTCAGGTGGGCAACAAAGTTTGGTTGCATTTGCAGAAAGAATGCCTTACAAGAGTCCATCAGAAGCTCCGACCACGCCGACATGGTCCTTACACCATTGCCAAGGCTGTGTGAAACAATGCTTTGGAGCACAACATTCCTTCATTCCTTCGCCTGCACCAAGTGTTCAACGTGCACCGTCGTCGACCGTGCTTCCCACCATTACTGGAAACATCAAAAATTGCAGAACAAATTCAAAAGATGGAATAAATCAACGCAATGGGGACCATTGCTTCCTAAGGGGGGAGGAATGATCCAGGTGGATGTTGGTGGCCACCTACCTATCCCACTTGGACCCCCACAATTGTCTCTTTCAATTTTTCAGTTTCCGTAATTGTAGCACAATTTACTATTTTTAGCAGTTTTTCGGGTCCTGAACTTCCATAGCCGTTTTAAGGCCCTAAATGATGTTTGTTGGGATATATGGGATGAACATGGGTCCATGGACCGATGTTGCTCTTCCCAAAGTTGTAGTGCTCGAATAGACCTTTCTAACGAGCTATTATACGCACCAAACAAAGATCGGGTGCCAAAGTTACGACCCCGGGAAGTTGATGTACCAACTTACCCAAAATGGGGCCCACAATTTGACATTTCATCTTCTAGCGTTAAGTTTTGGGATGTTAAGGCTTTTCCATTGTTTCTTAACAATAAATAGGCCTTCAAGCCTCATTTTAACACAGTTCAGAGGCATGTAGCTGCCACATCTCTTCTCAGAGATAAGCTACCATCGCCCTAGCTGGTCTATTTCCATTTCTGTTTGTAAGCATATTTCAATATTTTACAGTAATGAAATGAAGAATAATTTCCAGTGCATATTTGTGCTTATGGTTCTCTATAATTTATTGCGTTCCTGTTTAAATCTAGATCAAGTAAACTAACTAAATCTAACCTTATTGCAACCAAGGGCTCAGATTAAATAGTTGAGCTCCTTTTATTTACTCTACCTATCTAATTATTTGCCAAGATTAAATAGTTTGTCCAGATTTTTATTTTCTATCTATAGACATGAAATTTAAAACATGAAATAACCAAGTTTAAACATTTTGACTATCATGGATTGTGGCAAAGATTACAAACTGCACACAATCATTTATTATGCACAAAAAGTAAATAGTAGTGGCATTTTGACTTGCTCACTTTCATGGTCTTTTTTCTTTTCTTGGGGTTCATATTTTTCATCTTTTTTTACCTTTTTGTGCTTTTTGTCCTTTGACTATTCTTTTAGGACATACCATCTTTACATTTTTTAATTTTTTGAATATGGAAAACGTTTGCAGAAAGCAAAGGTTTGTACATATTACAGGTTTAATCTCAATCATTCAAAAATTATGACTCCTATTGGCATAGGAACCTAACAGTGGCTCCACTTGGGGATGTAATTTCTTGGTGAAATGTCAAGAACTTTGTAGACCAATGGCCTTCTGAATTGCTGTGATGTTACCCTGCAACTTTTCATTTTTATGTTTCTGCATTATTACTATTTATGACGGTAAAACTTTTGAAGCTTAGGACCTTCTCTTCGGGCTTCAACTTTAAAAATCACCATCCAATCAACTCTGGAGATTTTGAAAAATAAAGTATGTACAAATGATCAATGAAATCAGTAACTAGGTTCAATTTAGTGTTTGAGCATTTCACCATTAATTGGTCCTCCTTCTACTTCTGTGCCATCCATTTCTCAGAGGAAGTAGGCATTATTACCCCTGAAAGCATAAATGATATATGGGCCTTTCCATAGGAAATCAAATTTCTCATGTTTACCTTTATCCTGTCTCCTTGAATCCCATTTGAAAACTTTGTCCCCTAGGTAAAAATATTCTGCCGTAGTCCTTTTATCAAAAGCCTTCTTGATCCTTTCCTGCACAACTTGAGATCTGATGTACACTTCTTCCTTGGTTTGCTGTAAGTGAATTGTTTGGTTGATTCTTCTTTGGATATCATTCGGTTCAACCTGCAACTCTTGGAGCAGCTTCATCACTGGTGTTCCTAAGGAAGATGGGAAAACAACTTCCATTCCATAAACTAATTGATAAGGACTAGTACTAATGGATGTCTTTGTGTTTAGCCTATCTACCCATAATGCATTTACTAGCTTTTTGTTCCATTTTTTCTTGTTATCCTCCAACAATTTTTTGATGATATTTACCAAAATTTTGTTTGAGGACTCTGCTAGTACATTTCCTTGAGGGCAATAAGCTGTGGAGTGGCCCAGGGTTAGATGATAGTTATTACAGAAATCAATCATTCTTTTGGATTTGAAGGATGCTACATTATCAATGATGATTTTGGTTAGACACCCGAATCTAGATAGGATGTTGGCCTCAAGGAAGGTTATTATAATGGTGTCAGTGGCTTGCCTTAGCTTCTATCCATTTAGTGAAATAGTTTGTAGCAGTGAGGATCCATTTGTGTTGGGCAGAGGAAGGCAGGTGGATTTCACCAATGAAGTCAAGACCCCATTGTTGAAAAGGTGCTTCAGTAGAGATTGGTTTTAGGGGCAGGAGTAAAAGCTTTTTCTTTCCTTCAAAAATATAACATTTATGACATGAGGTTACAAATTTCTTTACATTAGAAAACAAAGTAGGCAAATAGAAACCGGCTAAGAATCTTGTCAGCAATGATTTTCCAGTAAAGATGTCCTCCACAATCACCTACATGAAACTCTTGTAACACCTTGTCAGATTTTTCTTTCAATAAAAAGTTAAGAAGAATACCTTCATGATTCCTCCAAAACAAAGCATTGTCAATTATGCAAAATTTTAAGGATTTCATTTTTAAAAATCTTCTTTTGGCCCTGGATAATTCAGGAGGAGCTTGTAGATTTTGTAAAACATATATGATGTCAGGATACCATGGTGATTCAATAAAGGCCTAGCTGATTGGTGGAGTTGCCATCTCCTCTTCATTATCCATTTCTGCAATAAAATTTATATCTAAGGCCTGACAGTTTGATTCAGCCACGAGCTTGGCTAAACTTTGGCCTTTGATTAACTTTGTTGGTTTGATTTCTAGGTCATATTCTAATATTGTAGCGATCCATTTCCCTCTCTTTCCATTTGGACCTTCCTGAGTTAGGATGTCCTTGACTGCTACATTGGGGACATAGGCTATTATATGAGAATATAAAATGTAAACCCTGAAATATTTAATATCTTTGACCAAAGCAAAGGCTTGTTTTTCCATTATATTGTCTTTTGAGGGGGCATCCCTTAGGACTTTGCTAAAAAAGGCAATCGGTTGTTCATAACCCTGATCAAATAGGTTGTGTGTTTTGAGGCAAAGGAAAATATATGAAATCTCTATCGAACTTTGGACTGATCAAAGCTGATGTTTTTGTTAAGGCTAGCTTAATATCTTCAGAGGATCTCTTAGCCTCAATGGTCCATTTTATGGTTGAATTTTTATTTATTTATTATTTTTTTTTCTTCATCATATTGTTTAATGTTCTAATTAATTCTGCCAATTTAGAAATAAATTTCCTAAGAAAGTTGTTTTTTCCTAAAAAGGCTTGTAATTCCCTAATGATCCTAGGATGTTGTATCTGTAAGATGGATTCAATTCTTACAGGATCTATTTAGATACCATCTTTTAAGATTATATTTCCTAATAACTTTCCCTCTTCTAACCCAAATAATGATTTCTTGGGATTCAAAGAAATTCCATACTTCCTGCATTTGATGAAAACCTGGCTTAGATGATCTAAGTGTTGTTTATCAGATTTTGAGAATACAATGATGTCATCTAAATATATTACTAGGAAGTCATGGATTTACTTAGCAAAAGCTATGTCCATGGCTCTTTGGAAAGTATCCCCTACATTCTTTAAGCCAAAAGACATCTTCACATACATGAATGTGACCCAAGGAGTAATAAACGCAGTTTTAGCTTGGTCATCTGGGTGAACTAAAATCTTATTGTAACCAGAAAACCCATCCAATATTGAGATTCTGGTTGACCCTACTGCCCTTTGTAAGATATGATCCATTTTAGGGAGAGGGTAATTGTCTTTGAGTGAAACTTTATTAAGATTCTTGAGATCAACACAAAGTCTGATCTCACCAGTTTTTTTCCTTATGGGCAGCAAATTTGAAACCCAATCAGAGAATCTAATTGGTGCTATTATCTTGGCTTCATACATCCTTCGGATTTCATTTTCAATAGAAGGCAATAGGATGGGATTAATCCTCCTAAGCTTTTGTTTGAAAGGTTTATGGTTTTCTTTTATGGGGATAGTGTGGTGTATTATGCTGGTGTCATAGGACTTGAGGTCCTCATAACTCCAAGCAAAGACATCTTGGAATTCCTTTAATAATTCAAGGTATTTCACTTTTTTCAGTAGGAGGTAAGGACTTTGAAAGTTTAATCAATTTTGGATATTCCTTAGTGCCTATATTACACTCCTCAATATCAGATTTTAAGGGTTCCATCTTTGGTTTTCTAGGGACATCATTTTAGTCAAACAAGTCTTCGAAAGGGGTTAATCCTTTGGGAAAAAAGTTGTCTTTGAGATTAATGACTTTAGAGTCTTCGTTAATTATCTCATCAATTTCAACTTGCTTTAGGTTGTCTACATCTAATTTTGTAAATTTAGTGGGATGAAATCTATCTTCTTTTCATCTTCTATTTCATTAATTTCTATTTCATCTTTAAAGTCAACATCTAATGTTATGTCATTATCTATATTACTATTTACAAATTCTTCTTCTAAGGTTAAGAAATCATTTATCTATTGGTCATTAGTGAATACTTGCCATTTTTTCAAGTTATCTGGGATAGCAGGTCTATGCCTGACCTTAACAGTGTACTGATGGTTAGGTTGAAATGGTAGCCTATAAGTGCTGGAAAACATTGCTAAACTATGAGCCTGCATATTATGTTTCCTTGGGATGACTGCAAGCTTAGTTTCTAGGAAAGTATTCATTATTTCTACAATTGTTCCTCTATAAAAACTTAACCTAGGATCTTTGGTCATATATACAACATTTATTTATTTTATAACCAACTCAGAGTCTCCCATAATAGAAACTCTTTTGGCTCCTAAATTCCTAACTAGTTTGAGGCCTAAAATTAGGGCTTCATATTCAGCCATGTTGTTAGTGCATTTAAAATTCAATCTATAAGCATGGCACTTTGAGTGATCACTCTCCAGATTGCATATCCATATTCCTACTCCTGCTCCTAACTTATTCACTGACCGATCAAATTCAAGGTGCCATAATATCTCATGTTCATAATTCTCACTGTCTTGGGGAACAAAATTTTCATGGTTTGAGGTGTTTTCATAATCTTTTTTATTGGAAAGCTCTTGAGTTTGGACAGTTTCATTTTCAGCTATAACTGCAATTTCTTTTGATTATGAAACAATTTTGTTTGAAGTAGTTTGTTGTGTTTGTTCAACATTATACAAAATAAAAGAATCAATGTCAAAATGCATGGAATAGATAGGAATGTTTTGAGGCCTATCCTGGCTACTCACTACATATTTCTTTAGGGTCTCTCTGTACAACTTTTTAGGATGTCCAAAGATTGAGATTGTGGCATATGACATGTCAATTTGTAAAGATCCTTGGAGTTTAGCCCCCATGATCTAGACAATAGCATGCCATATTTAGGTGGGATGTCAACGACTACTATATCCATCAGAATGTTCTTAGTAGGATATTGTACTAAGGAAACACACAGGTCTTTGATTAACCCTAGACACTTTATTTGACTTGAGTCAAATGAAAATAAGTCCTTGTAAGGTCTAGTAATGTCCAAGTTTAATTTTTCCATAACCGATTTAGGCATTAAATTGTGTGAAGCCCCAGAATCTAACATTACATTGTGTAAGATTTTATCATGAATTCTAAGGCTAATATAAAAGGGTGGTAGCCCTCCTTCTAGTGGTTTTCCATTAACATCAGGACCAAATATAAGTTTTGGCTGACCATCAAATAAGTTGACAAAGTCTTCATTCTCAACAAATTTTAAGGTTTTGTTTATTTGAGACTTATAGGTTTCACTTTTAATTAGATTTTTTAAGGGAGTTGATATTTTCAGTTTAGCCACCTTTGCTCCTAAATTGAAAGGCAAATGGGCTTTCTCTGTTTGAAGGCTTGAAATTTTCGTAGCAGGAATTGGAGTAGGTTGCTATTCTTTTTCTGTGTTTGGGGTCCTTTTGTGTGGATTTTTTAATATAGTGTTTGGAAATTGTTCCACTGTTTCCTTGGAGGGGACTGAAGTGGAAGGTTGATCATCAGAGGGTTGATTATGGGTTATATCTACAATGGTGGGACCAGGAGGATTCTGGTTTGGTCTAGGGAGGATTTGGAGACTTTTAGTATCTGGAGTTGCTTTGATTTTCTTAGGTTGATTTGGGATTGTTTACTTGGTTTGGTCAGGAGTATCAATATTCTTTTTACTCCTCAAGTTGTAATGTTTGCGCACTTCGAAAATGGTAGAATCATATCCTTTTTTATAATTGAATGATTCTCTGGACTGGGTCTGCAACTGCTGCAACATATGCAGTTCTTGCTTATCTTGGGTCAATAAGACATTTTCCTCATCATCTAATCCCATCAAGTTAATGTGTGTGTCTTGGTCAGGGTCATCTGAATGGGATGTTTCAACATAGTTTTCTTGAAAGGGAGACCTAATATTATGATTAGGTCCATTCTTCCTAGTATTCTAATTCTGATTCTTTCTAAAGTTTGGGTTTCTAACAGGGCGTGCCTGCTGATTATCCCATTGAGGCTTCCTCTCAATGTTCTCTATCCGATCCATCAGTTTTTCGATACCCTTGGTTAGGACATCTATTTTATGGTCAGAGGGTGAGGCTTCATCTTTGGAAGATCCTCTCCTTTCATTCCTAACCCTAGCTCTTTTTGCTAGCAAGTTGGCTTCTACATTAACTGCTACACTCTGCATGTCTTCTATGGTTGGACGATTTCTCTCTTTGAGTTGGAATTCCATATCAATATAAAACCCATCAGGAAACTTTATCAGTGCTATGTCGGGGGGGGGGGTCTAAGATTGACTAGTATTACATTGTATATATTATTAAATATGGTACAATAATCCTGGACTGTTTCATTTGGTCCTCTTCTAATGTTTTCATATTCTGAAAGGATCTGCAAAGGATTATTTTTCTTTTCCCATCTATTTAAAAATTGATGATAAAATACATCTAGACTATCTATGCTATTAGGAGGTAATGCTCTAAACCATTTCCTAACATCACCAGCTAGAGTCTGAGCAAAAAGTCTCATTTGAACATCTCCAATATCAATTTCATGTAATTTAAAGTAATCTGTGATTTTGTTTACATAATGTTGTTTCGTATAAGGTCCTATGCCATCAAATTGGACAATTTTGTTTTGGTAGTATTATTGCATGGCACCCAGTGGGGCAAGTAACACAAGAGGAGCATATCTATTTTCCATGGCTCTAAGTTGGGCAAGGCTAAAAAGTGGGGTTAGGGTACCAGGAGATGATACATTAGTTGATGGAGAATTAGGAGTAATAGGTGATTGATGGGTAATGGTAGGTTGGTAGGGAAGTGAAGGTATAAATGGAGGTGAGGAATGAACTTTAGAGGTGGAAGGGAATAATGGTGAACTAAGGGGAATTGACACTGGTTCAGAAAGCTTAGGGATCTTAGCAGTAGTAAGGGATGACTGAGGGGAATTTAGAATATACTCATTAATTGAATGTTTTTCCTTCTGGACTTCAAGATCTGCAATAAACTCTGGATCTAGAACTATGTCATCAAGTGCACTTTCAGACCTGGTTCTAAATAGGGAAAGGTCAAATGACTCATCAAAGGGGAGCTCTTCTAGAAACAACCACTCATTAGGGAATGAATCTGCTTTGATTGAAGGTGTTGGACTTACTGAACTTTCTTTTCTTTTGAATCTTCTTGAAATAAGGTTGGGATTATCCACTACTGGGGCAAGGTTTGGATCTAGATTAGCCCTAGTATAGTGAGTTCTCCTTGACTCCATAATTTCAAGTTTTTCTAATTACTTTCTTTTTGTGAAATTTTGTAAATAAATCCTAATAAACCCTTCAAGAGGCTTGAAATAAAGATTTGAAATTTTCTCAAAGGTTTATTAAGACTGAGGGTTTGAGTCCCTAGTATGGTCGCCACTATGTTATCACTCAGAAATTTTCCCTAGAAGTTATCAAAAGAAGGAATCATCCGAGGTAACCACAAACCAATATTTTAGGCTTAGGTTCTAGCCAACCTAAGTCCAAAGAGGGCTCTCTCTTTATAATTTAGCTTTGTTTTAATGGGATTTTAGGCTAGTTCTTAGTGTTCATGGGGTTTTGATTTTGGATTGAAGGTAGGGTGGTGGAATTCTTGGAGAAGATGGATAGAGCTAGGTATTCAAGCCATTGGGCTATGGAGTCAATAAATGGATAACATAACTGGACCATATCATTAAAGGGAATGTTCACAAGACAGAGTAGAAAATCAAAAGGCAAATCTTCATGTCTAATGGGTGAAGTGATTCTAACCAGGGTGAAAGGACACTTAAGAATCCTTGGACTGGAATCAGAATGAAGAACAGAGGGTGATCATGAACAAAGGGCAATTAAGAATCCTTTGCTATAGATCAGAGGAGAAACTACGGAAGCTAAGGAACATTTAAGAATTCCCTATCTAAGATAGTTTAGGAGAAAACATTCAGAATGTAAAACAATCAAGACAAAGTGCATTCAAGCAATTTCCGAAATATCATTCCCTGCTATACATTTAGATTTTAGATAAACAAACAAGATTATGAAGAAACATAAGAAAAAACAATAGTAAACATGAGATAATACTTTTTTGTATTTCGCTTTACACAAGAATCCTATAAAATATTTTATCTTTATTCCTTGATCCAACAAGCCAATCTAGTAATTGATACAATAGAACTTTGATTTGAGAGAAAAATTCTATAGAAATGTCTTGGAATCCACCCTACATACTTCGAAATGTGAAGTGTTTATACAAAAAATAATTACAAAATATCTCATAACAATTTGAGATTTAATCTAGGGAATAAAATATTTTCGTGCATGAAGATAGAGACAGATGTTAAACTGCTTCATGTTGTCCCTCTTATTATGGTGTTACTGGCTATTTCTGTTGAGTTGGAGCCCTTTAAGCTGGCTGATAGTTGTGGTATTTCTACGCTGCAATCTTCTTTACTTTGATCTTTCACCGATACTCTTTGACCCTGTTGATCTATCTTTTACCCGTTTCACCTGGCTGATTTCAGATTTACAGTGGTAACTTTCTGATGTAAAACTGTTTCATAGTAAATCTGTCATTTCTCCCACCATTTTGCATCAGGTAACTTTATTTTTACCATTCTTCTGTAGATTTCATCTCCCTCTGTGTATTTTGCAAATTTGGGCTTGGTGAGAAACAAATGTTTCACCTCATGTTCTAGGAAAAACAGGTTCTCCAATGTATCATATAATATTTTGCTTGTGGGCAGGGCTTTAATAGTTGATGTACTTGCTTGTTCCTTTGCCAATATTCTTAACCTATCACTATAGTTTGATTGGGTCATGAGTTTGTCATTGGTGACCATGGGACTAGAAGGACCTTTTTCCCTTAAAATTTGAAATTTAGCCATGAACCTGTCAATGGCTACTTGCATGTTGTGGCACTTCTCTTCTAAGTTGTGCATGAGGTTTCCTTTGGAAAGAACCTTTCTAATCTCCAGAATGGCTTCAGTCATGTCTTCTATGTTAATCTCCTGGAGCTAATAACTGTTTTTGCTGTTTAGGAAGTGGATGAGTCGATTTGCATCCTCTGGTTTATCTCCCAATTGTTGAATGACTTCAGTGGCTATTTTCACCAATTTTGTTTGCTCAAATATGACTTGGATTGATGGCCAAATATCATTGACGGAGTCAATGATATTGGCCCAGAGCATCTCTTCACTTTGTCCTAGTGGCTTCTGCAGTGTTAAATCCTTCTCCAGGACTTTGATTTTCTCACCCATTCTTTGGGCTTTCTGTGTATCTTCTCTTTGCTGAATTTGGGCAAGTGGGCAATCAGTTTCCAAACTTGCCACTTTCTCCTTTAATCTTTTGAGGTTTTTAGCCTGGATGGACATTTCCTCCATGGATTTTACCAGTTCAACTATTTTCTCAGTTGATGTACCTGCTACTATAGTGGACTCAGTTGTAACTGGAAGTGTTGTGACAGGTGGATCTATGGGTGCCAGTGACGCTGCCAGTGTGGAAGGAACTGTTGTAGATATTGTGGGGATGATAGTTCTAGAAGTTGTGGCCAGGTCACTTTTCTTCGATTGAATTAAAGTGTCCAACTCCTTCTCTGTCTCCTTGAGTTGATCGTTTAGCTTCAGGACCAAGTCCATGAGCTCTTCATGTCCTTGTTGTGCCTCCAGGACTTCCTGTGTTTGAGGATGATGCAGGTGGGGTATCTTTAGCTGCTTCTTGAGTGCAGCAATGTCATCATTTTTCTTCTTAATTAGCTATTATGCAGCTTTTACATCTTTGGGATCGTGTCCCAACTCTATGACTAAGTCCTCTAAGGAATTGGTTTTAGTATCTTTGGCCTATGAGGAGGCCTTCTCCAAATGGAACTATGCTGATATATTGTTAAGTGAGTTTTGAAGTTGGTTGGCAGCTTTGACTTTCCTTGTTAATGTGGAGTATATCATCTCCCCTGTTTGCTTGTGTAGCTCAATCTGCTCAATGGATGAATATCCCTTGCTAGTACTTCAAAATCCATCCTTTTAAAATCTGTTGTTGTCCTTGGCTACTGAGTGGTTGGCTTGATGAAGGTCATCTGCATTTTCCCCTCTTTGACATCAAAGGCTAACATAAGCCTTGTTTGATTGGTAGGGGTCATCTTCAGATACTGTGCGTAGGTTTGGGCTTTCAGCCTCTCATTTCTACCCCTTATTTCTTTGTATCTCTCCTTAATATCTTGATCTTTATTTGATGGCATTCTGAAAGAGGATACCTCAACATTTTGTTGTCTTTCCAACATCTGAGTGTGATGTGGAAGGATGGAGTGGCATGCCTTCTCCCATCTCTTTCTATGCTTGTAATCTCAGCTGTCTCTTCTGTATATTCTTGTTCAGAGAGATGATTCACTCTTTGTCTCTTAGCCTAGTTTGTCTCTACATAGGCTTGTGATGTTTCTCTTTCTCAAGTAGTGGCCCCTTCCCTGTTTGTCTTGAGGCTTTTTACCTCATTTAGAGGAGTCTATAGAACTGGAGGGGTACTCATGGTGTTTTATGTTTTATCTGATTTCTCTGGAATGTCTATTTGATCTGGCACCTTTGATAGGTCTGGTACTTCTGATCCCTCTGGCGCCTGTGATTCTTTTGGTACCTGTGATTCTTTTAGCACCTGTAGGAAAGAACCCTCATCAAGTTGTTTCTCTATGTCAATTAGTGTGTTTTCCACAACAACTTTAGTATTATCCCTGTCCTCTAAAGTGTTTTCCACCCATTGCAAATGGTTAGCATACTTTTCTATCTCGAGGATGCGGTGATGAATATAGGGAGCCATCTTATTTTTCTGCCTCCTTTTGTAGATAAAATCCAAGGGATCATATCTCCATATGAAGCTCTGTTTTAGTTTTAATATTTGAAGGATTAGGTCTGCCTCCTTTCCAGCTTCTTTGCTATTACAAATAAATGGACCTAATTGGTCTTTGATCTTGAGCTGGGCTTTCTTTTTGGCTTTGACAAAGTCTACCTCCTCTAAATTTCTTATCTACCTGTAGTACTCCAGAGAAAATAACCTCACTGGGAGGTATTTAGGTAGCTTGTATGTGGCTAGCTCATAGCCATAAATCCTGATCTCTGTGTGGTTTTGGTACAAGTAGCAGTCCCCTACTTTGGATTTTTTTTAGAGTTGCAGGATCGTATTTATATTTGAATTGATTCTTGGAGGAGGGCTTCCTATCATCATTGTCACAATTGGATGTACAAATAGGTCTATGAAGTCTTCATATGAATATGGGGAGTGATATTTATGGATCAATGGTGTCCAGAAAATTATTGATCTAGGGTGACCTTTTGTGTCAAGCTTCTGGAGAGTAAATGTGAACGTATCTGCTTGGTAGTATAAAAAAAGGTGATACAACAGAAAGGAGTACTTGAAGACTCACTTATTACTCATCCTAAGGAATTGTTCATGCATCCTATCGGCTATAAACTTGGCATAATCATAAATGATAGCAGGAGGCTATCCTGGAGTGAAGATGGACATGAAAGCTAGGATAATTTCATCTATATACTCACTGGTGGTATAACCTTGGACACTCGATATCATTGCTACAATATCTTGACCAAATGGGGAAATATGGTATACACATATGGAGGAGGATCTTTTGGGATATTCTTTTCCTTGCTGATGAAAGTTTGGAACATCTCAGCAAGTTTTGTAGTGGTAAGCTTGGGGAATTGGTCTAATAGGTCTCGAATTGAAATAGGGGTTAGGTTTCTCCCTCATTGAAGTTGCAAAATCTCATTAATAGATTCAACAGTGATGGTGAAAAGCATGGTTTGGTTAGGGGACATCACTACTCTTTCGCTGGGGATATAATTTGCATGGCAGTAATGGACAATTTCTAGGAAAATGTGAACTTCAAGGAATTGGTACTTGGGAAAATTGGACTCCCAAAGACCAATTTTATCAGCATGGTTCAAGTATTGGTCTCTGTATTGGCAGTATAGTTTGAACGGGGATTCATGGACAGAGATGTCCTTTATCTGAAAATCCCTATCATCCAGGGGGAGGTGGTCCAGGTTTAAATGGGGTGTAGAGATAGGTCTCACATCCATGGCAATTGGGGCATCCATTTTCAGTTCTTGTGGATTTGAGAATGGGGGAGGTAATTAGCAGTGTTTTAGGGCAATGGTGGTTTAGTACAGAGCAGATTTTTTTTTTTGTGTAAATTGGACTATTTCTATTATAATACAAAAGGTACAGAGGGTTACATTTGCCGCCATGGGTCGGCAACCTGAACAAGATGACAGTGAAACTGAGACTGAGCCCGAAGAGCTATCCGCTGACCCCAAACAAGAGCTATGACTATGTTCAAAACTTCAAAAAACTGACTCATCCACTCCCTGCTATCGCAAGGGAGGAATTTACAGACTCTTACAGTACTGTTGTGGTTCATATCGTCACTGAAATTACATAACAAGACCGACATATACCCAGACATAGACATTACAGACGCTTATGTTAAAAGCCAGGACTGAATAAAACATTACAGACTCTGAAATGGAAAAGGACATAGACAAAAGTGACTTACGGTTTCGACAATGGCCGCTGCCATGACTTCTGGAAACAAACTGATCATAGGAGAACCAAGCCACCCCGAACGTCCATGCCGCTAGCTTAGGTGTAAGGATAGGGAGGCTCCTCCACCGAAGGCGGGATAAATTTGCCGTCTGGTTCCTCCACCACCGGGCAGCCAGAGTATTCTGAAGCGCTTGAGTCGGTGTGCGGTGCGTTGTCGCTGTCAGGCGCACTTGGACCTGCTTTGTCCCTCTCCACCTCACCCTCGGCTTCCACAGGCTGAGTTCGCTGACCCCGAGCAGGCGATGATGGCCTAGGAGCTGCTGGGTCGCCTGGCCTATCAACGTGCTCCCATTTTTCAATGCGCACAGAGACGTAATACACGGCATTGTCCAATGTGCAGGTGTGTCTGAACCGGGTTGATGAATGCCCACCGAACGGGCATGCCACTGTTCGTCCTCTGCCTCTCCCTCTTCCGCGCTCTGTGGAACGTGGCGGACGAGTTCCCTCCGAAGACTCTGAAGAATGAGGCTCAGAGGCCAGAGATCTGGCTCTGCCTCGTGCGCCACCCCGCCTACAGGCACCCCGCTGTCTTTCTCGCGGCATTTTGTGAACACCGCTGCCTTAACCACAGCCACAAGATTGCACTGAGGTCGCAGAGAAACCCAGGGCCAAAGGCGACCTGAATAGTGACTGGCTCTGAACCCAGATTGAGCAGTGTGCCGCAGGGTGTCAACTCGAACCCAGACACTGAAGAACGACGTTGCCTCACCACTCGAATCAGGGATACAATTTACCTAGCCACAGCTCGAACCATGGCCATAATTCTGACTAAGACCCGATAATTCGAACCCGAACACCTTAATTTGAACCAGCACAGAAATTGAGCCGGGACATAACTCGAACCAGGTCCAACAAGCTAGCCAGGACTTTGAGCCACGAGTGACCAGGTCAGTCCAGCTTGAAGCCGGAGCATTCAGAGACGCGGGTCCAGTTAGTTTCTTGCCAGCATTGTCCCACAGAGCCAACATTCGAAGACTGAATTCTCCTCTCACCAACAAGTTCAAGCCTGGTTGCAGAGAACCAGAGCTTCGCTCTCCTGCCAAATGACCCCCTCTGGACATCAGGCTGAACCGTCTGCGTCTTAAACTTGTGCCTGCGGTTGAAATCCCGCCACCTTTAATGCAGGCCGGACGGCTTTGGGATCCTTCGGTCCATTTGGCATGAATAGACGGCCACTTGGCAATGAATGTCGCCGCCCTCTTTATTAATACCTTACCTATCACCCACATCCGGGGAGTACAGAGCAGATTTGAGTTTCTAGAGTTTCTTTAATTATTTTTTTACCTTAACTAAGAAAACTGAGTAATTGGTTCTGAAATTGACATGGTTTCCCAGTGAATTATGGCTTAAATACCTGGAATTAAGGAGAACTAGCTCCGAACAGGGTGACTGGAAATTTCGAACGGTTGAAAAGGCTCTAAGTAGGCTAGAAAGCAAACTCGGTGCTCTATGGCATCTTTAGGGTGCAATTGGACGTAGGTTGACAACTTCGACATTCGCAAGTGCGTGCATGAAGGTTTACAATTGAAAAAACAATAAAAACAAATGATTTGGGGCATTTTAGATTTATGCGTGAAAGTCAATTTTGGCGGGTACAGGTGAACAGTAATCATTTTGTTGCATAGCGGGGTGAACAGTAACCATTTTGGCATGTACCAGGCGAGCGGTAAATGGTTTCCATCGCACCACTTTTGGGCGCTCGGTGGTATTGGGGGGAGGCTGCCCGCTTCCATATGTTGAACGACACGTAGCATCCGGGGCTCGACGGAAAACAAATTTATTGGGAAGGTATTGCTTGAATGTTGGGCCTGCCCGAAATGGCTAAGGGCCGTCAGATGTGGAGGGAAGCGATCGTACGGTGATCGGGTGGGGGAGTTGCATGAAGGGTAGTGGGGGGGCCCGACGGGTGATTAAGTGCGGCAATATCTGAGTTAATGAGGGATTAAAGTGGGGTTAAGGCGTCGGGGTCATTAGCGGAGGGATTAATTGGGTTTTTTGCCTAACTTAATCGCGAATCGATTAGTTAGTGGGTTTTTTGAGGTTTGGGTAGAATATCATAGATTATATTTAAACTAAGGGTGGGTTTAATTTATATGTAGGAGTTAAATATATACAGGGAAATGGGTTTTTATCAGGATTTAATAAATAAAATTGAGTAATTAATAAAATGAGCGTAAATGGGCACAATACCCTAAGTAAATGTTTTTTCACGTTTTAATGCTTTTCCAACATTAACATAAATACTTAGGATAAGGTGTTTTTGTGGGTTTTTGATATGAAAATAATTTATGTGGGGGGATAAATACTTTTCCTAGGTAAAACTATTTTAACCTCAGGAAAGGAGTATATTTAGGGAAAATGAATGAACTAAAGGGGGGGATGAATTTTTATGAGGGGGTTTTAGTACTTATTACCTATAAGCCATCGAGCCGAGGGTCTGGTCCCTCCAAAAGTCAGAGAAATGCTTTGAGCCTCTTTGACTTAAAAGTTTTGGTACTTTGAACTTTATTGTGGGAAATTAGTTAAGTAAAAGGTGAAATGAATGAGGGAAGTTAATTAATTGACTTTGACATCCAATTTCATGCTTGATTGTCCATCCATCTATAGAAATTTTATGATGGAAAAGATGATAAACATGCTTTGTGTTATCAATCATCATGCTTCTGCAACCTTTCTACTACTTACCCACTTACTCATCCTACCATTTTTTCTTCACTTTATTAGGGTGCATTTGAGCTAGCAAACCCTTATCAAATATTTCTCTTTTTCTTTTACAATAGTAAAGTAATTAAATCTAACCTTATTACATCCAAGGGCTCAGATTAAATAGTTGAACTCCTTTTATTTACTCTACCTATCTAATTATTTGCCAAGATTAAATAGTTTGGTCATATTTTTATTCTCTATATATAGACATGAAATTTAAAATATGAAATAGCCAAGTTTAAACATTTTGACTATTGTGGATTGTGGAAAGGATTACAAACTGCACACAATCATTTATTATGCACAAAAAGTAAGTAGTAGTGGCATTTTGGCTTGCTCACTTTCATGGTATTTTTTATTTTCTTGCGGTTCATATTTTTCATCTTTTTTGACCTTTTTGTTCTTTTTGTCCTTTTATTATTCTTTTAGGACATATCCTTTTTACATTTTTAAATTTTTTGAATATGGAAAACATTTGCAGAAAGAAAAGGTATGTACATATTACAGGTTTAATCTCAGTCATTCAAAAATTATGACTCCTATTGGTGTAGGTACCTAACACAATAGAAGGAAGAGAAATGCCAAATCTAATAGACACATACTGGAAACAAGAGAAAAAATGTCTTCGTAATCCTCTACCTCTTTCTAGGAGAATCCTTGGGCCACAAATATTACCTTTTACTTTTCAACACTTCCATGAGTTGCATGCTTGATTTTGTAGATCGATTTTTAAGACACAACAGACTTCCCTTCAGGTCTTGACAAAAATCCCCAAACGTTGTTCTTCATTATATATTGGCACTCTTCAATCATTGCATATTTCCAAACCTGATGCTCAGTTGCTTCCTCATATGTCGAGGGTTTTGACTCAATGATCTTACACATCATTGTTGCATAATCAAAATACTTCTTTGGATTTTTTCTTTCCTTGAAGGTCCCACGAGATGTAACATGTCCTTCAACTTCCTTCAATGTTCTTTCAATCCAGACATGTCTCTTTCTAGTCTCAAGTACAATGGCTCTTGGAGATTCAATAAGTTCATGATCATCAAATTCTTCATGTGGATCTTGTTCCATTGGCTCGAGTTCTTTAGATTTCTATTCCACATTCTGTGGATCCACCAACAACTCGTCATCGAAGTCCAAGTGTGAACCCTTGGACTTCTAGAAAGCAACATCCTCGTCAAATATAACATCCCTGCATTTTTCAATAGAAATTTGTCCTGGAACATAGACCGTAAAGGCCTTTGAATTTTCACTGTAGCCAACAAAAGTTCCTTTATTCCTGAAAAGTTCCAACTTCGTCCTTCTCTCCTTGGGCAGATAACATAAATAAGACAACCAAAGATTCTTAAATGCTCAACAGTTGGTGTCTCACCTGTGAAGACTTCTTCAAGAGTCTTGTAGTCCAAGATTCAATGTGGACATCTATTTTGAACATAAACAATTTTTATTGCAACTTCTCCCCAAAGAAACATAGGAAACTCTTGATGATGAAGCGTCATCTTCCATAATAGTCCTGTTCTTTCTTTTGACAAATCCATTTTGTTGAGGATAGTAGGGAAGTATCATATCCCTCTTAATTTCCAGCATCCCTGCAGCAAGCAATCAATTCCTTGGATACATATTATCCTCCATTGTCGGATCTTAATGCCTTGATCCTTCTTCTTGTAGACTTCTCAACCTGTGCCTTGAATTCATGAAACTTTTCAAATACTTGATCCTTGATCTTTAAGAGATAAATCCATGTTTTGCGAGAGTAATCATCAATGAAAGAGACATAACGCAAATTTCCACCCAAGGTCTTACTAGACATAGGCCCACAAACATCATAGTGCAAAAGATCCAAGATTTCTTTGGGTCTACTATTTCTGCTAGTACATCTTAAGTTAACATTGTTCCCAAGGTCACATCCCTTGCAAAATACGTCATGCTTAATCTTAATTTTAGGTACACCTTTAACAAAATATTTCAGTCTAGGAAATGCTTTATATTGAACATGAGCGTACCTTTGATAAAATAGTTCACACTGATAAGTGGTGTTGTGCAGCAAGGACTGAATTTAATGTCCAAGGAGATGATATAGGCCTTCAATTCTCGCACCAATGACCTTTGCAGATTCAGAGGAGGAATCCTTATTCCATACTAGAAAGATAGATCAGTGGTGTTGTGTAGCAAGGATTGAATTGAATATCCAAGGAGACGATATAGGCCTCCAATTCACGCACCAATGACCTTGGTAGATTCAGAGGAGGCATCCTTATTTCATACTAGAAATTGTCCATGAACGAAAACAATTCTATATCCTTTGTCTTCAAGAGATGAAATAGACAACAAGTTCTTCTTCAAACTAGGAACATATAAAATGTTGTTAATTGATACATTAACTCTTGATTCCAATTAAAAGGATGAAAAAAAATGCCCTTAACTTCATATTTTCCATTGTCTCTAAGTTCAACCCTTTGAGAAATATTTTTTTTTACCAATTCAGAGAGATCTTCATGATTCCCAATCATGTTCCTAGAGGCGCCACTGTCATTAGGGGAATTTTGAGGTCTAAAATGGGCCTCCTAAGGAAATTATAAAATAATAGTGGAAATATTAAAATAATTTTAGATTACATCATCAAATTTAGAGGGAAAAAAGAAGAAAATGTTTTCTCAACTCGTCTCCCTATGGGTTTACTCAAATTTCGAGCGAGAATACTTGTTGGTTGCAAAATTTGATTTCTCATCCAAGGAGTACCCATGTTGCATACTTTCGATGGACCTTGGTACACGAATGTATGCAACATGGGTACTCCTTAGACGAGGGATTAAATTTTTCATCCAACAAGTACTCCCTCTCGAAATTTGAGTAAAACCTTATGGAGATAAGTTGAAAATACAAGCTGAAAAAGTAGTTTTATTATTTTATTATTTTTTAATCTTTTTACTTTTTAACCCCAAAAATGGTAAATCATACCCCATGATTGACATCATCATCTTGAATCCTATTGGTTCTTATAGAGTTTATTTTAGTTGTACATTTTTCTGAGGAGGCCCAGTTTAGACCTCAAAAGTTCTCTAATGCCACCAACCATATTTCATCATAACATGCAATGGAACGTATTCATCATCAGAATCGATCTTTCTAGGCCTCCTTTTATGAGAGGATTCATCAAGGTCAAGAACAAAATCGTGATTCTTCCCCTTCCTCTTTCGACCTCCATTCCTTTGATATTCATCCCTTTAATTCCTATGGGGACAATTACTTTGATAATGACCATATGCTTGGCGATGATAATGTTAAACATTTGTCAGATCTTTTATATCTCTTCAATTTTGAGAGCGAAGAGAATGTCCTCTTTGTGGATTGGGTTCCCTTCTTGGAGTACATCTTGGAGTAGGTCTTGAATTGGATATTCTACCAAAATTGCTTTGAAATCTTCCAAAATTAGGTCTTCTTCTATTACTCTTACAATGAGCTGCAAAAGATTCTTCACTTGGATATTCAATCTGGCATCTAGAAAGGTTTCTTGATTCTTCTTATGCATAGGAAACCCACAACTTATCAAATGAAGGTGCATTTTATCTTCCCCATATGATTGGTGCAAAAGGATCCCACGATCTAGGAAAACCACCCAAATCCACAATTACCAATTCTTTGTTGGACACTTGTTCACTAATGGTTTTGAGTTGATCTCTTATTTGAGAATTCTAGTGAAGTATGATGCGACAACATCATTATTTTTTATCTTGATATTGTGAATTTGAATCCTTAAATTTATAGATTGATTGATGTTGCTTATAGTATGCAATCCAGTAATGGTGTCATACATCTCCTTAGAAGTTTGATGTTAAACAATATAGGGAATTATATGATCCTCAATAGATTCTATAATGATGCTTCTTGCCAAGATGTCATCTTCCTAGAATTTTCCTTTTCTTGCTTAGTCAGTTGATTCAATTACTTTTCTTGTAAGTACCTAAGACCTAGTGTCAAGCAAGTACTAGGTCAATCCTAGCCTTCCACGCCCTGTAATTAGTAGCTTCTTCAAGCTTTTTCTCTACGTTCATGAAGAAATTCATGATGAAGATGATAAACATGACCAACAAAAATCAAAATATGTAGAATCCAAATGCTCTTCAAAGTGCTCTAAATTCTCTTCAAGATGATCTTACAACTTTTTCCCTTCACCAAAGCTATGATACCATGTTGATTTTCTAGTGCAATCGTGACTAGTACAATTTTTCAAAATTGATAACTATTTCCAATGATACAATTAATCTTCTTTTATCATTCCAATAATTAACCAATTATACATGGAAACTTAAACCATTCACTTTCATCAATAGAGAAATAGAGATCACAATGAACATTAAAACAAGAGAAAAGAGACACCATAAATTAGGCTATCAGTCAGGGAAAAATCCACAAGGGGAGAACCCAACCAATCTTTCCTTATGAGAGAGAAAATTCAATTCATCAATGGTAGATAAAATTATTCCAACAAGATTCCAAATCTGCCCTTAATATTTCCAAGTAAAAACTAGTCAACAGAGAGAGAAGATAGTCAAATATGGTCAAAATCTGATCTACAACAGAGAGGCCGAATTTCGGTCCGAGGTAGCTCAAAACAAGAGGCCAAAATTTGGTTAAAGCATCCACCAAATAATCCTCTGAAATGCTCAGTCAAATCCTCCATCAAACCTGTGGTCAACCCAAGCCAATGAGCCAAAAAATAGGGGAAAAGTCATGGTCAAACATAGTCAAAGTATCCTTGAAGTATTCGGCCTTCAAGAAAATCAAATAGCATGGTCAAACCGAAGTAGACTCTCCAAAGTCAATGTTGGTCCAACCAAAATGAGAAGGCTAGTCAACGGAGATGTGGATGTCTCTTTGCTATTTCACATCGAATGATCTTTGATGAGATGGTTCCAAATGAAGTTCAATGATCCCTTATTTATATGTGATTTTGGAGGTGGCTTTTCCACATGTGGGGCTGAATTGTGCATCTTAGGCCAACTTGGTCAAAAATTAAAAAGTGAATTTTCTCCATCAATTTGCCATTGAAAAAACTGACCATAACTACCCATTTTTCAACAAGGTTCACTTAGGTTCTCCATAAGGATTTAACTAGGAGAAAGACACATTTTCCAGAGATCATGGAACTAAAGGGCAACATCATATTATCCATTGCAACAGTTTCAAGATTTTTCTGGGCGGGTCAAGTTTGACTGTGGAAGGTCAAATTCTTGTTGAGCAAGCATAATAATTTTGAAGGGTTGAGTTCTTGGTGGGAGACCGATTTATTTTTTGGGCATAATTAATTTGCAGGCGATTTCTCCCTTTTTGCAGAGGTCAATTTAGTTGTTGAGGCTGAATTGGTTTGAAGGATGAATTTTCCTTGTGTAGGTTGAGTTCTCTTCTTCTGACATAATTAATTGTGAAAATTGAATTATATTTGTGAGGTAGATTTGTTGTGGAAGCCAATATATTTTCTAGGGATGAATCATTTTATATCAGGAAGCCAAACTTATTAGAAGCAACAAAATTTCTTTAGGAGGGCCTGGGAGGAAAAACTTAATTGTAGAAGATCCAAATTATTCCTCAGAGACATTCTTCCTTAGGAGGATGAATTATTGGGAGATCCGGAAAATTTATTGAAGAGGTTGAATTCTTCATTAAGGGCCAAATTGATTTTCAAGTGGAGCTAGACCCTTCTATTTCTAGAGCAAATCCTAGGTTCTAGTAACCTCTTTTTGCATGTATTTTCCATGATATAATTTAATAAAACTTGGCTAGAGTTTTGATGTTTTACCTAAGTAAATATTTTTTGTATAAATTTATTAGTAGTGGATCCTTAATTTTGTTATGTGATACTTGCGTATATAATATTTGAATAAATATATGTTGTCAAAGTGTTTGATGAAATACCTGAAAGGAAAATGGGAATTTTTTGCAAATTAAATCAGTAAGATTTTTAGGGGGACATTACATAATTTACAAAGTTTATATCTTGTGTTGTGAAGGTGTGGATGCTTATGTCTAATCAAAGTCCTGTAGTGGAATATGCTAGGATTGTGCATAGTTAATGGTAGTACAAGGTTGATGTAGAAGGCTTGGATGCCAATCTAATGGCCTTACCCTCTCTATTGAATGTGAAATCTATATCTTGTGCCAATAAAACATATCAAAATAGTTGAGTAGTGGTTCCAAGAAGAAGTCTAACAATTTATAGTCTTTGGATGGATTTTGTATTTATTGTGATGATTCATTCTTTATTGAGATATATTATAATAGATGAAATGCCCTAATTTTTACAGTTACCAGAAATTTAATTGAAATAAAAATTTAAATGCAAGTACTTACCTGGGTATTCTGTTTGGAGGATTTCGACTGTTGTTGCTCCTAATATTCTCTTGCTACCAAAACGACTGAATCCACCTTGCATATCTGGGATCCACCTCTTTGGTTCCCAGATCCAAAGGATTTTGAAATAGAGTCTTTTGGCCCCCATTCCTAAAACTCCAAGAACAAAGGCTCAATTTTACAAATTTTCTCAGATTCCTATGATTTCACCCCTTTCCTTCCCTTGTCTCCCCTGTATTCCTCCTTTCCCTTTCTTATATAGAATCCCATTCTGCCTCCAAATGATGATCCCTTTTTGAGGTTCCTCCAACAAAGGGATAAGGTGATAAGCTTTAGTTTAAGAATGAGCAGGCATCTACTACCTGTGTCAATGGTTGACAAAAAACTCCTTTTATTTATAACTTATTGTATTCATTGTTTACATTAGAACTCCTCGTGAATTTATATTATGCTCCTTTTGATTGCATTATATATATATATATATATATATATATATATATATATATATAATATATATATATATATATATATATATATATATATATATATATATATATATATATATATATATTATATTATTATATATATATATATATATATAATGGATTCTTTTAAGTTTATAAAGTTTGTATTTTACAATTTCTTTGTATATTTTTATTGTATTTCCCTTGTTATTTTATATAATATATATATGATATTCAATTTTTTTTTGTACCATATATATTATATTGCCTTTTTTTTGTATAATACATTGTCTTTCCCCTTTATTTTGTATATCTATATATATTATGGTGGTGATACATACATTAACTACCTTATTCAATATATTTAATATTTTTGTGAATTAGGTATTCATTTAGAACTTTCAGTAATTGATGCATTTACGTTTTACTAGACAATTTTCATAATAAGTTAATATTTATACTAGCGTAGTGCATGCGATGCATGCATATGTAGCTATCGTATGCATGCCTGATGTGCATGCTAATATCCCTACACTCTTTTTAATTCGAGAAGGATTATTACACTAACACATCATAAATTGTTGGAACCATCATTTAAAGATCTTGTTTATAACTAAGTTCATGGGATAAGTGATGACATTGCGAAGATCAATTGAAATTACTTGCAATATTTGATGTTGGGTATGCTATTTGTTAATACTTAAGGTTTTATATTGTATTAGTCAATAATTATGTACCCCTATACTAAGTTCAATCATGATCACCTTAATGTTTGTGTTGTAATTACAAGATTGGGAAGGTGATTGTAAAAGTGGTATTAACACAATGCCAAGCAATAAAGTATATATGTTTGGATGAGGGGAATATGGACCTTCACAAGGTATACCTAAAAACCACGATGATAAAATTGAAAATATAGTAAAGTTTGTGATCATACAGTCCCAAGCCATAAATAAATCAACACAAGAGAAACGAAAAACCAAAAGCACATAATTGTTGAAAAATTCTATTGGATCAATTCATTAGTCCGTCCAAAACATAAACATTAACTAAGTTTGGTAGTAAACAAGATGGGTCAATCTAATGACAATGGAAAAGACATGTCAAATTATACCCTATAAACATGGAAAACACACATTGAACAATATTTTGGGCCCAATAGCACAAGATTGCCTTACATTTGAATTGGCAGGGAAAGAATGATGTAGAAATATTGATCCATAGGAATAAATGAATAAGAAAGATGGATTTGTGAAGGAATGACAATAAGGAAAAATATATCTAAGGCCAAGAAGTTCTCATGCTCACAAAAATGCCTATGCTAAGTTCATCAAGGAACAAAAGGGGGCTTGAATTGATGAATAATTCATAAGGTTTAAGGTTGGAATTTGATGGTAAAAATGCTCGTCATGAGGCATTTTTCTCATACATGGTTAAATTTTTTTGATTGGCTATTGGGGAGAATGGTCAAGTTAATCTCATAAACATATTTTAGTAGTTGGAATTTTTGTGAGAAATCTTGATAAGTGATGTTGACCTAAAATATTTTTAGTTTTTGTAAAATTAAGTTTTTTTTCCATTGCTATTCTCTAAACCCTCTAGCTTTCTCTTGTCCATTCTATTTGAATTTGGAAATAATATTGGTTTTTTCGATTCTCATGTTAATGAAGAGATTTGGGTTTTTGTATGTTGCTTCTGTATGTGAAGATATTTGGATTTGATTTGCATTACCATTCACCATCACCATTTTATTAAAATTGTAGGCCATAAAAGCTATTGTGCCTCTTGCAATATAGTTGAGTAGTTTTATTTGTTTAGTTAGTGTCATGATGATAGGTTTCCTTGTTTTATCCTGTATGTATGTGGACATCTTTATTTTGGTTGTTAAGAAGGATATGGACTTTTTTATTTTGTCCATTCAGCTTTTATGAGGGACATGGAGTTGTTTCATTTCTCTAACGAGTGCCACTATTGGTAAATTGTGTTAGTCCACGTTGCATGGATGTTACTATCTAAATCTGGATTGTTTTTGGCCTTAAAGCTTATATTCTTTAACCAAACAATTTTTTTTAACAAAAAGGCATTATTAATGTACATACATACATACATAATATATATATATTATATATACACAGAGAGGAGAGAGAGAGAGAGAGAGAGAGAGAGAGAGATTTTGTGATGGGGAAGGGAGAGATCCAAAGTGTCAAAAAAATGAGACAAGTAAAAATGTAACCAAATTCTAAAATTGATAGGACTTACCTTTTTTCCTCTACGAAGGAAAGTAATATAGAATGTAGAAGGTGCATGGATGCCAATCTTTAAGAGTTGTGGAAATATATTTTTCCATCCACCCTTTGCATCACCAAGTGATATTGGATTCAATGTTAAGGTAATGTGGGAGTAAAAAATTCAATAATAAATATGTGTAGAGATACCATTTCATCTTGTGCACTCTACATCAAAGAAAATATTCCATCGATGGAGATGATAACATCATGATAAAGAGTGGTTTCCAAGTGGCATATGAAAATGAGGCAAAAATTTCGTTAGGATAAGTAGGTAAGTAGTGTTTTTGTCTACCAATCATATTAAGGAAGGCACTCAATAATAACTATTGGTTGACATTTGTAGGACATATGCCTTATGATCCTCATCAATTCCTTAACATCTAAACACTATTAGAAGGAATACTTTCCATCACGATTGGTTTTCTCTATGAAAAAAGGTAGAGACACTAAAAAAGCCGAGAATGACAACATTGACATTAGATATTCTTGGGAGATGTTTTTCCTCTTGACAAAGATATATATAAAATTGATAACAAAATAGTGGGGGTTGGTTCTCTCATCTAATGTTTAAAAGGATAGAAGAAACAAAGTAGAATCACATTGGGAGGTGTTCTAGAAAGTGTTGAGTCTAGTAATGGAGGGTATCGATGTAGAGCATATAAGGTCTTTGCTCTTTAATCCTTTGAGTTGCTGACACATGAGAATAAGCTTTAATTGAACCATTTTTAATTTGTATTTGTTTTAGAATTACTAGAATTGTGCAAGTAATTTTGAGTTGGAGTTTTCATAAATTGGGTTCTATTGGATAAATCTATGTGGCCTATTGTGTGTAATTGTAGACTAGTATCGAGTTCTTTGTATTTTAGTTTTCAGTTGCTAGTAATTTTCATGGAAATAATTAAACATAAAAGAGTAGGAAATATTGAAAACTAATTTGATGATATGTGTTGGTGAATCAAATTAGCTATAGGTTGATCAATTATGTATAATCTTTGTAATCGTGTAGATTATTTTTGAAAATTATGAAGAGAATACAATTGAATTTTGATGGGATTGAAAACCCTATAATAAGATGGAGAATTGGTTCTAGAAAATATTGAGATTGGGGGCTAAAGATGGAATAAACAATCTCAATAATTTGATATAGGTGACAATCGAGAAAGTAGTGAGTAGGAAACTGGATGATTGAAATTGGAAATTCAAATACCATAGATATTGCTAAACATGTCACAACTCTTTGTAAGATTTTGGAGAAGAACACAAATTTTGTTGTAATTTTTTCAATAATGATGTCAAAGAACAAGCATGAATTTCCTCATGAGTCAAGTTAAAGTTTTAATAAGAAGAAAAATAACAATAGGAGAAGCCAAAGTGGGAAAATGGAAACACCAACATAGTTTAAGCATCCTTAAAATTTGAAGCAGTGATTGACATCAAGCCCTATTGAGGTGGGATTGATGTTTTAAATTACATCAATAGTTACAACAACTAGAATTTTATTTTATGTGCATAAAATTGGTGAAGAGAAAATAATGATTTTTCTTGGTTGATGATATAATACCATATGTTAACTTAGTAGGAAAGTAAAGTTGTCACTCAAAGAATTATAAGAGAACCACTAATCACATAGTAGGGGGCTTTTATACTCCTCATTAAGTTATGATTATAAGTCATAAGATATGAGGATGAACCAAAAATACACCACCATTTCTTTAAATGGAAAGAAGTATAGATTATGCAAGAATACATTGTTGAGTTTCATAAATCTGTAGTTCGACTAGGTATATCTCCCATTATATTTAATGCATTTATTAAATATTTGGGAGGATTATATGGTGATACTGAATACAAGTGAAATGCTACAAACCAAACTTAATTGATGAAGATTGTGTGCAAGCACAATACATAGAAGGGGACAAGAAGAGTGGATAATACAGTGTACTCAAGCAAACACAAAAATATCACAACAAAAATGGAAATGGAAAGGGGAAGAAACATTGTAGTTGCACTTGAATGGATGTAGCTAAGAAGCCAAGGAAATATTTTTAATATTGATGACTATATCAAGGAGACTTATTGGAATTTACAGTTGGGGTTGTGTCCTAAAAGGCCAAACACTAATAGAACAAGAATTATCTAAATTCATATGCTAAGCAAAAAATGGAAACAATTTGAAAATTTAAGGGAAACTTAGGTACATTTGTTAAAAGAGAATTGACCTTGAGTAGTCTTAGTCTAAAGGAGGAAATATAGATGATAGAACTCTTTCACCTCTAGATACAATTGAAATAAACAAAGTGGATCGTATTTTTTTATCATAAATCTTAGTCAAATTTGATTCCAAAATTTTTATGTGGGCCTTTGACCATTGTTAACCACATAGTTCAATAAGTTAAATTGTCCAATTGCACTCTCTCCCTTGAAGGTGGATTGCTCGATTTGTAGTATTGACTACCATATGGATTTTAAATTGATATTAAACAAATCTTCTAATTTAATGTGGAAAGAAGATGGAGAATGGAAATGTAAAAATGCAATTGAAAATCAATATAAATCATACATCTAGGAGTAATATTTGTTTTGGTAAAAAATGCAACGCAATATATAAAAGGAAATAATGATAATAGTTCATAACAACCTAGAATTGTATGTAGAGCAATACTTGGTGTTAAATGTATTTAATGCTAATGTGCTAAGAGATTAATATTGAGAATCTAGGTGCATTAAAACTATATACTATATTCATTGTGATTGTGAAAAATACGTGATTCTATGCTAGCACTCTATGCATTAATAGCATGCTCGAAATGCATTTAATGTTAATTTGATGCAAATATGATACTTGATATCTAGACTTAAATAACAACCCAAGAAAATATATGTAACTAAAGCTTCATTTTTCACAATAAAAAATATGCAAGCAAAGTGTTAGTTAATGTCATTTAGATGTAAACATGATGGACACAATAAACCATCACAAGTTAACCATCTAGAACCTAAGGTGTTAGCTTGACTAGTTTCTTATTTAACTGAGCATGACTTTAATTTCACGCCAATAGGTTGTTGGTTCCAATTCCCATTGGTGAGGTGCACTAGTATACGTCCATAAGTCTACTAAATATGCCATTCATGAATTAGGGAAGAATCCCTTTGGTTTCCTTGTAAAAAAAGTTAAACATATGAAAAAAACACTACTATCTCTCATGAAATATAATATGCATTTCAATGAAATCAATGAAACATAAATTAAAATGAGAGGCCCTCGTGCTTAAATAAATGAGCATTGTTAAGGGGTCAATAAATGTTAGCATTTTGGATGTTCCCAATTTTTTTTTGAGAATCATTTCCAAGAAAAGAACACCCAACTAATGAATGCCCTTCATTACCTAGGTTGCAATCTATTTACAAAGGGGGAACATAACCATAAGATCTTCCCTATCCCCCTTGGAGACCATTGAGGCAACAAAACCCCTCCATGTTCTATGAGCCTTCCATGTAGTTTACACAACAACAGTGGGCCCCTCAAATGCCTTATTCCCAATGGGGGTCTCAACCATCACAAGGATACTCTTGGAAACAATGTTGGAGTGGGACTACCTATGGGAATATTCCTCCACAACCATACCAAACAACTTCTTTTCCAACCTATACATAATATCCTCCAAATATTTCTCAGTTATTTGTAGGGTTTAACTCGCTCCTACTACCTTCATTTCCTCAAAAATAGATTCGTACGAACCCAAGTTCACAACAACCTGCTCTGCCCATGAATCCAAGTCAACAACAATTGCCTATGAACCTAATTCCAAAACAAATTGCTCTTCCCATGAATTTGAGTCAACAACAAATGCCACCAAATCCAAATCCTCCTTGACCCTCTCAATTACCTGCACAACCCATTCCAACCCCTAATAATAGATCATCTCAACCTATACAGAATATGGAGCTTCAAACCTTCCCTACCTACACTATCACTTTAGTTCCAATCAATGAAATTCGACTAAGTTCCATGAAGGTCTTAAATAAAACATAACTTGTAGTGATCATTCAAGAGGAACAACCAACAAATCCACCTCTTGAAGACAAGGACATACTTAGAAAAGAGGAAGATTCTCCTCCCGGTGAAGAAAAAAACCCTCCCTTAGCACCAATCAATTCTACCATACAAACTAAACCATCTCAGGAGGTTACTCAACCACCCTATCTAGAGAGGTTACTTGTTAAAAATCTTGAGGTCCCGCTAGGATATGATTCAGATGAGGAATTGTGAAATATTTATGTAAGGATACCCTTTCTACAAGTTATCAAAGGTATTCATATCTATGCCAAGATTGTAAGGGATATTTTCATTAAAATCTAGGAATAAAAAGGAATGATCCCCCTGTTATAAAATTAGCTGGCCAATTGTCAGAAACCATGTCAGATATGCCTTCTAAATACACTGATCCTGGGAATCTAGTAGTGGCCATATAGATTAATGGTATAGCTTTAGAAAACACTCTTTTCGACCTAGGTGCAACAATAAATGTCATGATTGTGGATATTATGAAAAATTTGCAGTTAGAAGGCTTGAGGCCAACCCAAACACTATTGGAGTTAGTAGAAAAATCCATCCTTAAACTTGTAGGAAGCCTAGATGACATAAAAATCGCACTATCTTCTTGGGAATATCCTGTAGACTTCTTTGTGATCCATCCAAAATCCTCCAAACCTGGAAATCCAGTAGTACTGGGCTGAACTTGGCTATCCACTGTTGATGCCTTTATTGGATGCAGGACTCAAGAGATGACAGTTCCAATGGATGTCAAAGTCAAAAAATTGTCTTATTTCCTCCTGTCCAACCTACTACAAAAATCCCTTTATGGATAGAAAACCCATATGGAGAGGAGGAATGTACTCAACTCTTGTTAACAATTGAACATTCTAAAGGCCTTCAAGAAAAAACCAAAGATCAAGTTTTGAACTTTTTGTTAGTCACAATGGGATGTATTGATTTTCTACAATCCTTTCAAGAATATGAGCACATTTTCAGTTCTAAATTTCAAGAAACATGTCATCTTTCTACCTCCACATTTTTTTCCCTAACAAAAACATGTGAAGATAAAGTTTCCTATGTCCATGTTGTTGAAATTAGCCATGGGAAGTGTCTATATATTAATAATGGTCTAGAAGTAGAGAAACAAGAACAAATTATTCAAATGATTAAAAGGAAATGTAGTGCTTTTGCAAGGGATTACTCTGATATGAAAGGGATCCACCCCAACACCTTCATGCATAAAATATATACAAATGATGAAATTAGACCAGTGAGGCAACCTAAAAGAAGGATGAACCCAACCCTAAAAGAAATAGTAAAAGAAGAACTTCAAAATCTCTTAAATGCTAACTTATTTTATCCTATTTCTGATAATAAGTGTGTGTCATCACTAGTCATTGTACCTAAGAAAAACGGTAAATGGAGAATTTTTGTGGATTTTAGGAAACTAAATAATGCTACCTTTAGAGACTACTTTCCCTTGGCTTTCATTGATCAGGTACCAGATACCTTATCTAGAAAAAAATATTTTTCCTTTTTGGATGGATTTAGTGGCTACAATCAAATCCAAATTTCACGTGAAGACCAAGAAAATACTTCCTTCAATTGTCCATGGGGTACTTATGTCTATAAGTCTCATCCTTTTGGGTTATGCAATGCCCCTACCACCTTTCAAAGGGATTTCCTTGCTATTTTCTATGATCTAACCCAAGACTATGTGGAAGTCTATATGGATGAATTCACAGTATATGTGGAAGGTTTCCAACAAGCTTTAGACAACCTAGAGAATTTTTTAATTAGATGTCAAGAGACCAACCTTGCCCTTAGAAATGAAAATATAGAATGATGCTTACAGAGGGTGTTGTGTTAGGCAATCGTATTTATGGGGCTAGGATAAGAGTAGACCCTGCTAAGATTGAAATAATTACTCATATCAAAACTCCTAGCTCTCAAAAATAAGTTAGAAGTTTTCTAGGGCATGTCGAGTATTATAGAAGATTTATTCAAAATTTTACAACAATAGTCACTCCTATGTTCAAAATTCTAACCAAAGATGTGGATTTCCAGTGGGATTCTCAATGTCAAAATTCCCTTGAAACTCTTAAACAAAAACTGGCAACTGCGCTAGTTCTAAGAGGACCAGATTGGACCCTCCCTTTGCACATATGTACTGATGCTTTAGACGCAGTTTTGGGAGTTGTTTTAGGCCAAAGAGAGAATAAAATTCCCTATGCCATGTATTTTGTTAGAAAAAATATCTTTCCTATAGAACTAAACTACACGGTCACTGAAAATAATTCTTATCAGTAGTTCATGCCATTAATAAATTTAGAGATTATATAACTGGTTATGAAGTTTTTGCATACACATACCATTCAACTATTAGATTTTTAATGAATAAAACTATCACCAATGCCCGTGTTACTAAATTGTTATTACTACTGCAAGAGTTTAATATTACTATCATTGACAGACCATGAAAAGATAGTCATGTTGATGATTTTTTCTCTAGACTTATATATACAGGTGAAGGTGCACTAGTTATTGATGATTTTCCAGATGAAAAATTATTTGCTATTTCTACTTACATTCTGTTAGTGTCGGTCTTGAGCCCTCCATCGGTGATCAAAAGCTCTTTGCATTATGCATAGGTAGGTGTCTCATCACTGTCAGTTTTGCATCCTGTTAGGCATGCCATAAAACTGATGGAGGAGTTGGTCCTTGTTCCCTTCTTGGCTTTGCTGGATCAGGTCATATCAGTTAATGAACTTGTGTCACATTTGTTTTTCTTTGTCTTGAAATCCAAAGTCTTAGGTCTAGGGTTTCTGTCAAAAGTCTTTGCAATGTCATGAGTCAAAAGTCCATGAGTCCCCAACAAGCCAGAAGGAGGTATGTAAATATGTTTCATTGATATTTTCATCAGGTACAACTCATTTATACCTTGGATTTAAAAACCCTATTTTTAAACCCAAGGTCATGTCAATTTTGCAAAAAATAAGGAAATTTCAAAAATTCTTCAAAATGCCGGCAATAACCCTGGTCTTCTCGCCAGAGTCCATCAGATGGTCTACCTGCAAAAAGAATGGAGTTAAAGCACTCAAAGAGCCAAAATCAGGACAAAGAAAACTCAAATAAGTGTTAAAAGTGAATGCTAAAACAAAACATTAGAAAGTGGGTTTGGTAAGTAAATTTTTTCAAATTGGGTCTATAAAGAGTCAAATTCCCTCTAAACACCCTCATTGTGCATCTAAGAGTTTGCAAAGAAGAGTGAGAGGGCGAAGAAGGCGAAAGGAGGCGAATTGCAGAGAATTTGGGTCATTTTTAGGTGCACGACCTGTCAGGGACTGTGCGCGACCAGTCAGCAGCCCCTCCGCAGTGTTAATTCCTAACGGGCGCGACTTGTCAAGCTGTGCGCGACCTGTCAAAGCCTGTGCGCGACTAGTCAAACTGTCTTCTGCAAAACCACTTCAATTTTTCTCAAATCGCCCTCTTGCTTGCTAAATTGATCGAGGTAGGGTCTATTAACCTGTTGGATGCTTGAAATATGAATGATGGGCTTGTGCTCATGTATATTTGCCACCAAAAATGTAAAGAGAAATGGATTTTAGTTATTTCTTGTTCATGTAGGCATAGTGCTAGGGTTGGTGTTTTTCAAGGTTTTAAACTCCCATTTATTCCCTCCATTGTTTCCCATTAAATTCACAATTGTCATAATATGTCTCTATCTTATCTCATTTGTAAAGAATACTAAGTTTCCCCGTCCCCAATTTCTAAACCCTACCCCTCCCTCAAGTACATTCCTAAAACCCTAATGCCCTCTATGTAATCTAACCTAAACCCTAATGCCCTCCATACAGCAAGGATAAAAATAAACACATCAAGGATTAAAATATGTTTTGCAAAAAGAGAAAGAGCAATATAATGGCAAAATAATAAAACAAAAAACAGAGAAAAGATTGCTGTGCATAGTCATTACAAAACAGAGAACATATTGCTGTGTATATTCAAAGCAAAACAAAGACAATGCAGCTGTGTGTATTTATCAAAAGACATATTGCTTTGACTATTCATTACAAAAATAATGTTGCTGTGTCTCCCAAAACCAAACCCTGTTTTCGCTTTTCCCTTTTCCCTTCTATCCCCTAATATCCTTGCTTCAATACAACTCTTTTCCTTTTGAAGTTGTCAATTAAATCCCTTTTCTCCTTTTGACAAAAATGTAAATAAAGCCCTCCTTCCCCTATGACCAAATGTACATGAATCCCTTTGAAACAACAGAGTTTGCCTCATGATGTACATTAAAGCACAAAAACTCAAATGAACAATGCTGTCCCATACCCCTGTTGAAATGTATGTCCTTTCCCTTGGTTACTATCATACATGTTTTCCCTAATAAGAATATTTCTTTGCAAATGATTTCCCGATGATGTAGATGAGATTATATGTTCGACATTTTGTGAATTATCCCTTAAAAATTCCCTGTTTTCACATATTTTTCCCATTCCCTATTAAAAAAAAAAGGTCCCTCCCCTAACATTTCCTTCATGATTTTGTTCCCCTTGAGAACAGCATACAACTCAGCATTTTTGCAGGCAACAACAGTTTACTTTATCTATTTTCTCCACTTTGCTCAAAAGCAGCATGTCAACCACTGAAACCTATGAGCAAGGTGATGACCGGTCTTCTTCCACAGAGGTTGAGGTACAGCAGAGGCCTCGTAGGGGTGGCAAAGGTGGTCA
>APFE030888890.1:0-11133 GCA_000404065.3 Pinus taeda | reverse complement strand
ATTTTGTTTAATATTTATGTTTTCCACTGTCTAGAGAGGATTCAAAGTCATTGTTTGCCCTCTTTAGCCTCTCTTCTTCTCTCCTTGATCATCCATCTCAGCTAAAGGCATCAACAAAAACTCCTACCTTGCCCCAAAGACCCACCTGCAAAAACTGAGCTCAATCCCCGCACCCTGAATTGCACTCCCTCCAATTGCCACCAAAAACCCCAAAAACTTTAAATCAACCCCCCTTATCAGTTTAATAGCCTAATATCAGTGTTTCTAATGGTCAACTCATCCTAATGAAAAATCCACCGAGTTTGACCGGAGAGAGCCTTCTCCTGCCTCGTAGGGCTAGCTACGAGGCTGAATGGTTTGATGTAGCCTTGAGATTTGTGTATCTCAGCCTAGGTGAAATTTCAAGTGTTAACACATTCCTTGGTATGCAAATGTATATAATTATGTGGTTACGAGAAAGTTACCACAAAATTTGTCTTCGGGAGAAAAACAGATAATCATACAACTTAGTGCCAATTATATGTGGCACGAAGATTGTCTGTACCGCACTGGACCAGACCTAGTGATCAGAAGATGTGTACAAGAGGATGAGATGCAAGAAATTCTCAAAGCCTTCCATAATGAACCATGTGGCAGACATTTTGCTGCCAAAAGTATTGCATACAAAGTGCCACAATTCAGATATTATTGGCCTACCATTTTAAAGTATGCTAAGAAATATGTAACCAGCTATGATGATTATCAACAAATGGGGAAACCTATCCCAACAGATGAAAGACTCTTCATGTATAGGTGGTCGTTGAACCTTTTGATAAGTGGGCATTAGACTTTGTTAGTCCAATTTATCCTATGTCTAAAAATAAGAATTATATTATGGCATGTACAAATTATGTAACCAAATGGGTAGAAGCTAAAGCATTATATGTTGCTAATCAAAATTTTTGTTGTTGACTTCTTATTTGAAGAGATATTTATCCATTTTGGTGTACCAAGAGAAATAGTAACTGATCAGGGAACACAATTTACCTCCAAATTGGTCAAAACTATTACAAAGCAGTATCAAATTAGACATCAGAAATTCACACCTTACCATCCATAGGAAAATGGATAGGTAGAATCCACCAATAAAGTCATCGAGACCATTATCACCAAGAAAATATAACTTCACCATAAATACTGGGATGATAGGTTGCCAGAATCTTTGTGGGCCTATAGGACAGCCTGGATAAACACAACATGACATTCTCCTTATGAGTTGGTTTATGGAAAACAGGTATTGCTTCCTATAGAATTGCGAATTAAAAACTTCAGAACTGCCATGCAGCTAGGAATGGTTTTAGATAAGGCGCAAAAAAGGCTAATGGAATTGAATGCATTGGAAGAGATTAGACAATATGCTCTTCAAAGGACAATGCTTGTTCAGGATTAGAGAACCAAATGGCATGCAAAGTTTATTAAGAAGAAACTTTTTCAACTAGGTGACTGACTTTGTTGTATGACAGTAGGTTTCAAAATTTCCAAGGTGAGTTGTCAACACGATTGTTGGGACCTTATGAGGTAGACACAAGCTATGAAAATGGTTTGGTCAAAATAAAAGCTATAGATGCCTATCAAACTTATTTTGTAGTAAATGGGAACATATTGAAAGTCTATCATAAAATGTTATCCAAAGAGCATTTTTCAGAAAATTTCTTCAAAGTTCAGAAATGTAGTTAGTAAGTGCGGGATGCTCCTCCTACTAATTCATCACTATAATTTTTTTTTTTTTAAATTTTGTACACATTTAGGTAGATAGGAGTAAAATTTTTTTTTTATTACTAAATGTGTTTCCTTCCTTGTAGATAAACAATAAAGAAGGACATTTACCGGTGTAATTTTATTCCTTTAACCATCCCTGGTAAATTATTTATTGAAAAGGAACCTATGGAGTTTTCTTTAAGTTTTTCAGAATCCCTAAAATTGAAAACACCGGTGAGCACGAACTAGCCTGGGCTCGATAAAAATCCACGGGTAAGTGAAATGGAGTTTTCTTTAAGTTTTTCAGACTCCTTAAAGTTGAAAATGTTGGCGAACACTAACTAGCCTAGGCTCGAGAAAAATCCACGGGTAAGTGAAATGGAGTTTTAATTAAGTTTTTCAGCCTCTTTAAAATTGAAAATATCGGCGACCATTAACTAATTTGGGCTCAAGAAAAATCCATAGAACAATAGTAGTTAGGGTTATTTGCAATAAAATGAAAGTATTAAAATGGAACCATGACCTGCACCCAAAAAGAGAAATTTCATGTATCTTAGAATCAAAACATTGTGTTGTCCAGTTACAATACTTCCTCATTACAGATCTTGGGACGTGATCAAAAATTTTTCCTCTATATGCACCACTTCCATTTTGACCCACATAGTTTGCAGACAACAACATTTGTTTTGTTCTTGTACTTGACAACTAGTTCCTGCACTAGCAACTTGTAGTAGGGGAATAAAAAATAATAAGTATTATTATCATCTGCAATATGAAGACAGGAGGTCTTAGTTATTTTTGAATTGATAAAAGCCAGGAGATTCACAACAAAAGGTCAGAACATTTTGGCCATTAGGTGAGATCTCCAATTATGAAGGAACCAGAAAATGCAAAGCGTCCAATACTGGTACTGCAAACTACATGTTTATCATTGTCTTTGGTTTTAATAAAAATATCATCATCACTTATAAAATGGGTAACTTGTATTTATATTACTAATAAAGAGTAATTTAAACTAAGAATTAAGATGTTTTAATATCATGTACATCATCCTTACACCTAACTTTGTATATCATTCACTTACCTTGTGTTTCCCCTTTCCTAACTATGATGATGGTTAGTTACTCACTATCTTATCAATCATTTAGAACTATCCACTTCTCCCCTCTTGATTGGTTGCACACATTATGAATGCCTATGCATATAGTCATTTGATTACTTTCTAGATTATCACTCCATTACACTATCTATGGCCCATTACCCTATCACTCCATTACATTGTCTACAACCCATTACCTTATCACTCTATCGACATTATATGCGGTTTGTTATCATATCATGACTCCACATTCCACCATTTGTCATAATTATTTGACTATATGACACTTGTTACCTTTTTTCTCCTCATGTCAACCATATCTATCCACCTTTTTTGAAACCGCACCCATTGTATACACATTCAGTACCCATTTTTTTAGCAGTAAACCTTTGATTCCATTTCCGAAGCTCTGTTTTGAAGATAGGTATGGGGTTTGACCAACATGAGCCAATTTTCTAGCTATATAAAAGACACAAGAATATCGGGCTTGTAAAATGAAATATAAACAAGCTAGATGGATTGTTTTCTGGAGAAATTCAATGCGTTTGAGGATGAAATGTCTTGGGTATTCACTCATAATTTTGATGGGAAAACAATCAAGTGTTGGGAAGATTTGAGATGGTAGTGAATGAGGACTCAATTTCTGAAGCAACAGGGTTGTCCAAAGTGGAGAGAAATACTTCAAGGGCATGTCATTCGATCAGTAGTTGTGGCAACCATTTCTAGTGATAGATTACTCGATTTTGGATCGATCAAAAGGAATTCCAAGGAGTGGAATTAAGCCTGAATTCTGGACCATGATCACCAGTTTGAATTTTTTTTTGACATGCGAAGGTAGATATTCCTTCACCTTTTAATATCATCTTAGAATATTACTACATTTTGAAGGAGGTCCTACAGTCAAATTTCCATTTTTCTTATGGAAAAGTTTACCAAATATGTTAAAAGGGGTTAATTCCATGGCTAAAAAGCTAGAAACCAGTCTAAACCATCATGAGCTCATCAAATTATTAATTGTCCATGAGCTTCGGAAGAGAAAGAGAAGTTGGAAGAATTTTCCTACTAAAGACTTATTTTCAATAACCTTGGTCAAGACTCCACAGGATATTACCCAAAACCTATGACTGGTGAGGCAAGGGAGAGTAGCAATAAATCTAGAAAAGGGGATAAAAAGGAAAAGAAAAAAGACTTTGAACAAGAAACCATCACACCTTCTACTACACCTAATGAGACTCGAGAGGAAAAAGAGGAGCCCACACTAAAACGAAATAATATCCCTAAGGAAAAGCGTAAGACACGGAAGGATGATCAAGTCACCACAGAAACTGGTGTAGAAGTACCTATGGCAGACATGCTAGAGGCCATAACAGAACAACCCATTTGTGTGGAGAAATTAAAAACTCTAGTAAAAAGGAAGCAGCTGGATAAGAAACGTCTTGAAGGGTCTGTTCTTGAGAGTAGTAAACCTCCAAGCTCCAACCAAAGAGTTACAAGAGACATGTTTGTTGAAAATAGCAACAAGAAATGATAAAAATAGAATAAAGAAGATTCCAATTTTAATTTGTCCTTGATTTAAAATTGTGAATTAAAATTCGAATTTAGTCTCACTAGCTGCTTGAAAATTAATTAATTAATTCATTATGGATTAATTAGTTGGATAAATTCAAGTTAGAAGTCTTTATGTAGTCATGCAATAGTTATCCCTTAAATTAAGGAGTTAAGATTGACTTATATTGGAGTTGTAATTAGTTAGCTCAGTTTATTGAGTTAAGTCTAGTTAAATTAGTTCCAAATTATTTGAGGAACTGATTGTCAGTTATTAGTCAATTGAAGCATACATGCACTCAACAAGTGTACTCCAGATAACTAAATATTCTCTTATCAGAAACTCATGCATGTCTATTCAGAGAAAGACCCAGTTAAGCTAAATGTCAAGGACAAGTTACTATCAGTTGCATGATTTTTCCTATAAGCAAAACTTATGCATGTAGAAGGAATTCATTCCTTGAGGATTGCACAATTTTACAGGGTGTGAGATCAGTGTGAGTGATCAGTGTTACACTTGGTAATAGTAGGATCACCCAAGAGAAACAACACAAGGAAATAGGAGGCTTGGAGGGCAGAGAAGAAGGTTTGTGAGAAGCCTTATTTGTTTGTGAGAATATAGGAGGATTGTACTAAGAGCTAGCTAGCTATGAGAGCTAAGTCTTTGTGTAATCTTGATATATTTCCACTTGTATGATAATATAGATAGTGGGATTTTTAGCTGAGGCTTTCCCCTGAGTATTCTTCTGTGTTTCATGTGCATTGATTCTTCTTCTGGTTATATGTGTTCAGCTTGATCTTGCTCAAATATTTTAAGTTTCCGCAAAATTGAGTAGAAGTAGATTAAAGTATTTTGATTTATTTATATTGCATTATCAAAGTTGTGAACAATATGCGTAGAAGAGCATTCAAAGTTTGAAGTTCGTGGTTACAGGTGAAAATTCAATTCATCTCATACTTCAGTGTTTGTCAATGGTGTTCTATGGCTTGAGACTCAAGTATGCTTGGAAGGCAGCTCGAATTACATAGCATGGAAAGATCACATGGAGGATGTGTTAGAATACAACGACTTGAAGGATTTCATTGATCAAAAAATCCAAAAGCCAGCTTCAACTAATGCACAAGAGTTGGCTGAGTGGAAGAAGTGTGTGGAGAGGGTGAGATGGATCATCCTTGAGGGAGTTCGAGACCATATTATCTTGAGTCTCCATAGGAAGGATACTCCATATTCAATGTCGAAGACATTGAAGGACCTCTACCAGAACAGTAGCGACCAGAGGAAATTTGCGCTCAAGGATAAGCTTCAAAGAATCAAGATGGAGAACTGTGATACTATTTCCACATATCTGAACAAGCTCACCACTTGTAGAGATGAGATTAGCAGTGTGGGAATAACTACTGTTGATGATGATATGGTGAGCCTTTCTCTCCTTGGCCTTCCAAAGAGCTAGAATAGCTACCAAGACTCCGTTAATGGAAGGGAGAAACTGCTGGATTGGTAATGACTATGGTCAGACGTCATATAGGAGGAGATCAGGAGGAGCACTTGAGATGGTTCTTCATCCAAGGATAATGAAGAAAATTTGGCCTTAGCAAGTAAGGCAAGGAAAGGGAAGGAGAAGGATTCTCATTCCAAATCGAATTCTTCTCATGGAGGGAAGAAGGTTGACAAGTCTAAAGTGATATGCTTTAATTTTCATGAGATGGGTCATTATGTGACTAGTTGCCCATCGAAGAAGTCCAAGAAGGGATCTTGAGAAGGATCAGAAGGTGAGGTATTAGCCTCTCAGTTCAATATGGACTTTACGCTCATTGCATGCATGGTGTCATCGATGATGGGTTATGGGTGGTATCTTGACAGTGAAGCCTCATTCCACATGACCAGCGATAAAAGTTTATTCAATACCTTGGAGGAGAAAGACCTCAAGATGCGCATATAGATGGGTGACAATGAAAGGTATAGTGTTTCAGGAGTAGGCATGGTTGCTTTTCAGAGGGAGTATGGAGCTCGTATCACCTTGACAGATGTGAAGTATGTGCCTGGACTGAAGAAGAATTTGGTATCGATCGCGATGTTGGAGGACAAAGGCTATGATGTTGTGTTCAGTAAGGGAAAGGTTTTCCTTAGACACATCACCACGGGATAGGTGAAACATATCGATTCACAAGTTAAGAACCTGTATGCTCTTGAGGTTCAATATGCATGCAAAGCATTGAGGAGCAAGGCAAATGTTAGAGACTTGGTGGTTGAGAGGGAGAGTAAATTACCTCGCAACATATAGCCTCAGAAGAAGTCTCAGACAATTGTGGAGGAGCCATAATTGGAGATGTTGAGAGGAGATCGAGTGGAGGCATCCACTCATGCAGAGACCTCCAGTAGGGGGGAATTTCGAGCCAAGTTAGCAGAGGGATCACATGCATCCATACCTCTAGGTGTGAGGTGGGGCGATGTGAAGTGATAGTCCCAAGAAGGTTGAAATTGGGCAGGGTTCATTGAGAGGTTTTATCTCATGGATCGTACCTTGCTACAGGAGCCCAAAGTACATAGTAGCGAGAGGAATCAGTGAGATTGATGCAGTCAGAGATCAAAGTGACAAAGGCTAGAGCAGACAGATACTAAAGAGTGCGGAGAAGGATTAACAATAGTGCAGAAAGGCTGAGTCAACAGAAGCGCAAAGTTTTTCAGTCGACAGAGGAAATAATAGTCAGAGACTTTGATGACAAAGGCATCATTCTGATTCAGGTTGGATGTTTTTTTTGTTTATGGAGATTGTTGGAGCAACAACACTAGAGAGAAGTGTTGCATGTTGATATTTTATTTTCATTTTTATGAAACCATGGATGTAGAGACCAAGAAAACATTCTCAAAGATATTTATTCGATCTATTTGTATCTCAAGATGTTTCTTTATTTAAAGAGGGCCTCTAGATGGTGAAGGGGATCATGATCATCATATGGACAATTGATTGAGTAATAGAGACAGAGAGTTCATGTTGTGTATGTAATCTTGAGTTATGATATTTTTTAATTTTTAATTTAAGTTTATTATTTATTTAATTTATTTTTATTTTTATTTTTTTCTGGTGGTTTATGGACACCCATGGCCACTGGGTGGCTGCTACCTCCATAGAAATATCTAATTTTGATCAAGGGTATCAAGCCCTGGGTCAATAGCTAGGCCTAACCCCAAGGGCTTCGGGGAGAACTGACCCTGTGACCTCCCGAACGACGAGGCACTTATTTGACCAGTTGAGCCAACCCTTGGGGCTTGAGTATAGATGTTATGATATTGTGTATTTTATCTCATTAGTCTATAAGTTAAGGAATTTAGACTTCTGTGATCCATAACATTGTTTAGAGAGTTTTCGGCAAAATCACAGATTATTCTCTATGTGATTTTGCCGAAAACTCTCTAAACAGTCTATAAGTTCTTATAAGCTTCCAGTTGGTTTTGGAAATGGCCCACCAACATCATCCCAATGAGCTTCTTCTTTATTTTGTAGTTAGCATTTCATTCGGTAATCGTGTGCTCTAAATCATTGTTGTCTTTCATTTCTATAGAAGTTATTTACTCTATTTGGTAAAAGATTTCCTTACCCATTCTCGTAGAAGATTAATTGTTTCTTATAGGCCTTAGCTATGTGTGGTTTGAAATCATAGGTTGGAGGACTGATCCAATGCTACAAGAGTGATTAGATAAGCATAGAAGTGTGAGCTTTAAAGATTGTTAACATTTCAAGTTTTAGTTGTTTGTGTGTGGAATTTACATGTCTTATATTTATTCTCCATCAAAAGGAGGTTGCATAATTGATAAGATAGAGTTGTGAATGTTATTTTGCAAATTTGAATGTTGTGTAGAATAAACCATAGTAGTAGAAAGCATACCCTTATTTAGATTTCATTAGACCAATTCATTTCAAATAGAAAGTAGAATTATCAAATTAGTAAATAGTTATGTTGGATTTTAAGCCTCTGTGAAAGTTTTTTTGTAGCTTTTTGTAGTAAATAGTTTCTTGTACCTGTACTGAATGATTTCCTATACCTGTACAAAACAGTTTCTTGTACCTATATTGAATGATTTCCTGTATCCATACTAAATTATTTTCAGTACCAGTAGAAACTACAATAGTTAATGTGTAAGTCTGTACGTTATTAGTAACCATTGGATTTCTTTTGGTATGAGTTAAGATATTTCCTTTTCCACTATACTCAACACTTAGATAGATTACCTGTTGCTAACACGTATAGTGTATCAGCTCTACTAATTACGATTCCCTGGTTGATAATTTAATTTGTGGCGATATATCATTCATGTAATTGCTCCAACATGATCCTACAAGATCCTAGATTTATTATCAAACACAATATTCATTTGGTGCTATATTGATTAAAAGAGGAAAAATGGCTTGATCCTTAGCTAGATGATAAGAAGCTCCTCAATCAATAATTCACTCTTTTGAATAACTAGAAATTGACGCATTCAAGGAAGAGGTCGAAGTAAAAAGAGCATTTCATTTTGAGGAATGAGATGAATATTTATCCAATTGAAAGTTTTTCTTCTTCATGGTTGCTTCAAGGGATCCATATTCTTGAAGTAATGTGATTCTTGATATCCATCTCAACTATGACAATTTCAATGCTTATCAAATTTATTTTATTTTTTGTGGTGAGGATGCTGCTACTTAGGACACTTGGGTCCATGCTTCTATTGTAAGCATTACTTTTACTAAGAAAAGCCTCTTTGGTAAAGTGAAATGCTGGTATTGAAACATAACAAGCATTTCCAAGTATAGAAAGAATATAAAAAATAGCCCATCAAAATTAAAAATCAAGAGCCTAATATACTTGAGCTTCAAAAGAAAATCTTCAATGTAAATAGATCATTAGGAATAAGGGAAATCCACTGACTTCATTCTTGTGGGCTTAGATATAGTTGTTTTAGTGAATGTAGTTTATACTTTATTCAAGTTGCATCAAAATTTTTAGTCTTGAAGCTCATGTGTTTAGTCCTTTTAGGGTTCCCATTAATTTCTTTTTGATGCATTCTTGAGAACAAGTTTTCTTCCTAAAATAACTCAACTGTGAAGTCCCTTGATTCTTGATAAATATTACATACTAGATTTCTAACAAAATTAATTAGTAGATAAATGCCTTTCGAATTAATCACATCATTAGGATTTGGTCAACGTTTCAAACCAACTAATGTGGTTCATCCTAAGGATGAAACACATTAGTTGGTTCGAAATGTTGACCAAATACTAATGATGTGATTAATCCGAAAGACATTTATCTACAATATGGATCACAAAAGTCTCAGATCTAACAAAATTAATTAGTATTTGTAAGCAAAATTTCAGTTGAAGTTGATTGTAAAAATAATGATTATTCATATATATCGGGCTTGAAAAATAAACTATTAAAAAATATGGTAGCCAAAATGGTGTCTAGATGTGAAATTTATGCATCTTGGAAATTCACAAAATGAGCATTTGAGGGTATATTCAATAAAAAGTGTACTAAAACTCACTGAAAAAAAGTGATTCTATAACAATGGATTACACATGTGCATAATGCATAAACAATGCATTGAAAATAACTCTTGCACTCCAAACGGACTTTGGATTGCATGTTATGCCTATTTTTAAAACACTATTAAATCCTAAATTTCCAATGGAGGGTAGCCTCAATGAAGGTGGAAAATGGTTGTCCCGAAAGTATCACATGGTAGGATAACTGGGTTTTTACTAGTTGTTGATGTGGTAGTTAAGTGACACAATATTGACTTGATGATATTTGTTTAGTTGGTGTTTTCCTTGGTGTGTGTTTCCCACAATATAAGTATACCTGTATGTGTGTGCTTTTCATGCATGCTTTGAGTTTTATTCCAAATTATTTAAGGAAACTCATTACATAGAATTCAAAATCTCATTCAATAGATCAAAATATGTTCTTGGGCGATGATTTTGGTGGCGAGGGAGGTATGTTATTGACATGAGGGGAGAGAGGTGGAGGTCCCAATGGGAATATCTCACTTATATATTAAAGCTAACCAAATTCAATCCAATGTACTTACTAGGTTTTTCTAACATATAATTTCAGCATACAATATTCTCTTATGCATACAACATAACACATATTTCAATAATATCTCTTTGGTTCAGTGCTTAGTTTGGACAAAAAAAATTGAGTTTACATGCACATATTGGAACTCATGCATAGATATGGATTGAGAGCACATATAGAACCCAATAATATACACACAAGAAACAAAATAAGAAAAAAAAAAAAAAAAGATTTCACTAGGGACTTAAATGCTCAAGGTTTAGTATTTGGTTAATGCAATCAAGGGATACAATTCTCCTTTGTGTTTTTTATTTGAAAAGGTAGATTAATGTGTATTATCTGAAAATGAAACTACTTGTATTTGTTGTTCAAGATATTCATTTCCATTAAATTATATGTGCAAATTGTTACTCATGTCTTGCAATTGAAACAAAGTGTTTTTGGTAAATTTCTGAGTCTTAAGTGTGAAGGAGTATTATTTCATTTTATTGTTTAGCATATTAAATCTGAAAAACATAGCAAGATAAAATCACATAATATAACACAACAATTAATGAGGCAGTTCACTGTTATGAAACCAGCTCAAGAAAAGATAGAAAAGATAGATCAACGCCTTATAATTCAGCCTCTTCGAGGGGGCAACCTCCTTTACATTACATAAATGAACAATTCTTAGATGATTCAAATGA